>APFE031393137.1:0-38782 GCA_000404065.3 Pinus taeda | reverse complement strand
GTTTCCCATGATGATGGTCTCTATGGTCTTGCCTCCTCAATGTCATACACTACCATAATTTTGAGTGTGTCCTTATGATTTTTTCACAGCGACAACCTAAACAAGATTTTAATGTATGCCTTGCCCATTCCCTATTGTCTCCCCCTTGACAATTGCTCACATACATAAGCTTTAATTCCTAACAATGCTTCTTGTGAGGTTTTTAATTTAGAAAAGTACTTAGGTTGGTTAGATTGTAGGCTCAAAATTCTCAAGAAATCCTCCCTCTTCGCCTCTACAGACTTTGAATCAGTGTCCCTCTTAGGCCAATAATCATTTATATTTTTATTATTTTTATAAATTTACATCGATTTTACACGATGATGCTTATAACAATATTTACAAAAGGGTGGCAATGGGGTTGTTACATCACTTGAGGACGTAGTTGTTGTGCATGAATTATGAAAGATTTACAAATGATTATTTTTTTAATTATAATTAAAAATTAGAAGAATATGAAGAGTTGTACTTTCCATTGAGAAGTTCAATCATCTCAAGAAGTAGTTACCAATCAAGCCTGTAAATATTGTAAATCTTTAAGGAGTACTTTTGGATCCCTTTTTTGTGAAATACCCGCATACCAGAGATTAGATGTTGGTAACTTTGTATTTTTTTAGCCAATTAATATAGAGAAGCCGTGAAGGCCATTATTGAATCTTCACTCCACGTGCATAGTGTCTTTGTTTCTCACTACTCTTAAACAATGCACGTATGTATATTTGTGAGATGTATTCCTACTAGTTCTTAGACTAATTTGTGAATTGGTTTGCAATTTCTTGCTTGTGGTTTCATTTCTATTGCTTTCTATATTAGGTACTTATTAGTTTAGAATCTGAATATTTTTTGTTTTGTTCTAATAAGTTAAGTGTACAATGTTGTCCAACATATTGATTAAATGTTTCCTTCATTGTGCATCTATCTTGTTTTTTGCTCATCACTTCCATTTTCTTATCTATCTTTCCAAATAGATAGGTTAGTTACATTCTTGCATTTAGAATAACTACTAAATGAATAGATGCACCCGACTATTATGACAATCACATCCATCTCACAAAACTCACACATAAAAAACCATGGTTGTTAAGCCAAAATTAGGATGGGTCCTATTAGCCTTGAGGTGCAATATTGCTATTTTAACGGAAATATCCCTTGTTTTAGCTCCGATGGTCCATGTCTCCTCTTGATCCTCTTTGGCCATAAGCCAGAATTCTAAAAATTATACACCCACGCTCATAAATATCGGCGGGTCTGCTCTCAGTTCATCTCCTTTCCGCTGCACTCTCCATTCTCTGATCTCCGATCAGATCAATCTCTGTCGTCCATTTCATTTATCGATCCAATGGCTATCGTGCATCTCTTAATTGCCCATTAGCGTATCGAAATTCCATTGCACTGTCCACCAACCCTTCACCTCTACGATTAACGATCAGATCTTGACCATTGATGTGAACTCGATCCGACGATTGTTGCTTAGCTAATCAAACCAACCTGCACGATGATCCTCAATTGTCGATCTTCCTCCATCATATCCGACGGGTCACAACGATTTCGAGTGAGCAACATGCACGAGGATTAACTGCTTGAAAAGCGGTTTCCTCTCTCCTCCTCACTGCTATGTGTCACTTGATGAGTGGAATCGTGTGCCAATCTGAATTACCACTTACCTCTTGTGATCTTGCCTGAAATACCACCTTTCCCTTTTAAATCCATCGATGCGATATCAATTCCTCTATCTCTACGATATGATCCTGTCCATTAATCATATCGATTCGACGGCTTCTGTGCACTCTCTCATCTATTCTTCCTTGGCTTGATCTCCACTGCCTGACCAACATCTTGACCGTTGATCCACACCATCCAACGGCCCCGTACCCCACTTCCCACCAGTCACCCGGGGAAGAAATTTGTTGGCTTTATCAGTGTTTTTGATAGTCGTACAGTTGAACTAAAATAACAGAATGCATGGCTGAAAAGGGAAAAAACAACAACGCGATGCAGCCGAACCAACAGAAATGATCATGAAACATGCTGGCACGAGTGAACCACCTGAAAGCGCGACAAAATTACCAGAATTTAATTATCATGTTGGTTAGAAATAGAGCTCTCTGAGCTCATCTTTGTCACACTATGGCATTAGGTAGTTAGAAGACATAGGGGATAGATTAAGACATCTCGAGCCTCAGAGAGTTTGAGAGTATTGTAAAAAGCCTATAAATGGCTGAAAGTTGGAGGGAATAAGGGTTCAACTTTTGGAGACTGTGGATACTCTGTTCCTCCCAGTGTCTCATCTTCATTCTAGTAATACAAGCTTCTTTTGTTGTTACATGTTCAATTTCCATCTTCTCCTCTATTCTAAGCTTGCACTTGAATAGGTTATTCATGTTTTCTTCTGTGTCGAATGCCAAATAACTGTCATCTTATCTCTGTGTTGATAAATTAGATTTGCAAGCTTCCATTACTTTCTGTAGCTAGCCATTCATATGTGTTTATGTATGTATCTGCTGGTATAGTAAGGATTCTCCATCTATTCATTGAATCTATAAACTATTGAGCATTAGTGGTCGAAAGCCTTGTCAAGCTGAGGGTGTTCATGCATGTCTTGAGTGAAAACAGAATTGAAACAATAATCTGACTTGATCCAAACCCCAATCCATTCCAATAGTTCAAAGAATGATATTGAAGATTTATATGTTACCAAGCATCTCTGAGCTACAACCTAGGAGAGTTTTCTAGAGTGCTAACATAATTGGCGCCATTTCCGGGGAGAGGAGACTGAAGCTCAACTTCCCTAAGGGACAACATAGATCCAGCTTTTATGATAGACAAAGTCTGGACAATATTTGGGTTGTAGTCATTTATTTGGTGACTCTAATGGAGGATGAACCTCTTGGCAACTCCACTCCATAGTTCTAGCTTAGTTTGTGAGGCATACTTGGAAAAATCCTCAGAAGCCACGAGCTGACCCAGTACCTGACCTTGAAAAAATCATCAAAGAAAGAAAGGTATTGTAGAAAGGAGCATCGGGTTCAAGTAGCTCTAAACAATATTCTATATCTCTTCAAGAAAATCCTGTAATAAAACAAATACATGTTGAGAGTATAGCATCTAATACTAGCAGTGAAGAAAAAATCTCAGAGATTCATAGAGCTCATTATTCTTTAGGTTCTCCTTTTGTTCTAAGCCCAAATGAAGCCTCTCCTCCTATCCATCATACTCCTTTAGTCCTATCAATCACTCCTCAACCCACTATCATTCAGACTTCCAGTACCCTTATAGCCACCATAGCTATGGCAGCACCTACCAAAATGGAAAGAATCATAGCTGCTAGGTATGGACCTCTAGTACTGCCCACTCCTTTGAATGCCATGCCTAGTGGAGAATATCAGAAGTATATGCCTAAGTTCACTGGGACTGAAGTTGTTACAGCTGAGGAACATCTTGAATCATTCTATAGCTATGCTGATAACCTAGACATTAGTGAAGATGATGTATGGGTGAGAGTCTTTGTCCAAAGTCTAGATGGAGAGGCTAGAAAATGGTTCAGAGAACTGACCTCAAGGTCTATAGCAGATATTATGGCTTTAGATGATGCATTCCTAAAGCATTGGGGGGATAAGAAGGATCTACTCTACTACCACACCGAGTTTGGGAACTTAAATAGGGAAAATGGTGAGTTGTTGTCTGATTTTAATAAGAGGTTTAATCACATGTACAACAAGATACCAGCTGAAGTGAAACCCACCACTACCTCTGCTAAACTCACCTATGCCAGTGCCTTTGATTCTGACTTCTTTCTACTATTGAGGGAGAGATGATGTGCTACCTTGGCTAATATTCAGGATGCAGCATTGGAAGTAGAATCAAACATCATGGCTGTAGAGAAGCTCAAGGGGAATGTTGATAGAAGGAGACAAACGGGTGAATCTTCATCGTCTTCAGATCCCAAGATAGATAAAATGACCAAGATGATAGAGTCATTAGCCTCTAAAATCTCCAAATTAAAGGTTGAGTAGCACCCTGGGAAAGGAAGATTTCCTAATACCTTTGCTCCTAGAAATCCAAATCCATATAGAAGAGCTAATGAGCAGTTGTAGATTCTGCAAAGAAGCAAAGATGTTGATGAAGACCAAAGGTTGAAGACCCCTGTCCAGAATGTAGTCATGGAAGAAGAATAGTTTGAAGAAGATGATGAGATCCATTGTCTGGAAGACAAAGGCAGTGCCTCCTTTTTTACCTCAGCTACCTATGAAAAGTCATTATTAAATGACTAGATCAACCAAGAGTGAGATGGTGAAGCTGTTTTGCAAACTGATGATCAGCACAGATATGATCTGAGGTCGAAGATGAATAATTCCAAGGAAACTCTTGTTCAAAGAGCTATTATCCCTACAATACAACAAGCTAAAAAGTAGAAACGATTGGTAGTTGATCCCATCATCCTCAAAGCTCCAGCTCACGAGGTAAGAGGCCTTGACAAGTCTCCTTCTCCCTTCAGTTTTGAATCAGAAATTCAGAAGCTAAGCATACCTATACCTCTAATTGAACTAGTGAAGAATGAGTCCTTCAAGAGAGCTATCCTCGAGGCCCTTGAGCCGAAAGCCATCCAAGCCTCCACTGACTATGTAAACCTGCAAGATGACAAACCAGCTATTGTTCTCAGCCAAACCATTGAAAATTGTGATGACAACTCCCCATCATTCTATGTCTCCTTGACTATTCATGACAAAGTCCTTCACAACTGCCTTCTAAACACAAGAGCCAACCATAATCTAATGCCCAAGGCTGTCATGGATGAGTTGGGTCTTGACATTACCAAATCTTATCATGACCTCTTTTCATTTGACTCTAGAAAAGTGAAATGTTTGGGATTAATCAAAGACCTAGCCATCACCTTGTCTCAGTTGCCCATGAAGAGCATGATGATGGATATTGTGGTAGCAGATGTACCCCCCAAGTTTGGCATGTTTCTCTCTAGAGGTTGGATCAAGAGATTAGGTGGAACATTGCAAAATGATTTGTCCTATGCTACTGTCCCAGTTTTTGGAGGTGAGAGTAGGAGATTATACAGAGAAGCTCAGCTGGCTTATATCATTAGTGATGAAAGGAATCCCACTAATCATCCCATCTATGTTGTCGACACTGATTTTGGAGCCTATATTCTTCAGTTTGAAGAATCACAGTTGGCCTCCATGCAACTTAAGAAACCGGTTTGCCAGATCATAGAGGAAGAAGGCCCACAAATTTGGGGCATGTTCTTTGATCGAGCTTGCTCTAAGGAAGCTGCAGGGGCAGGTGTATTCCTTGTGTCCCCCACACAAGAATGCATTCATTTATCTTTCAAGTTAACTTTTCAGGTCACAAATAACATTGCAGAGTACGAAGCCTTATATTGGGCTTAAACATTGCTAAAGAAATGGGCATCAAAGGTCTGAAGGTGTTTGGAGATGCAAACCTTATCATTTAGCAAGTCAACAAAACTTTCCAAGCAAAGCATCCAAGACTGAAAGCATATAGAGATGAGGTATGGAAGCTCAAGGGTTCTTTTAACAGTTTCAGTATTTCTTACATCCCTAGAATGAAGAACCAGCTTGTTGATTCCCTTGTTGTGTTTGCTCGCACTTTTATTCCTCCTTTTCCTCCTAAATTGATTTATGAAGTTCAGGTGAAATATAGACCATCTCTGCCCGACAATGTCAAATACTGGAAATTTTTTGAAGATGATGATGAAATTAATAGGTTTTTACAAGTCATTGATGAATTTTCTGAAATGCACATTGACCAAGAAAATGAAACCATTGAAGAATACAGCCAGTCCAAGCTAAAGGATGAGATTGGTCAGGATAGCATTATTCAGCTGCCTAGTAACCATATACCCAAAGGATCGGTGCCCCTAGAGAAGTTATGTGATGATAATGATGTACCTTATAAGCCTGCCAAAAAAGAAAATGAGTCTGCAGTTCATATACATAATGTAGGGAGTCCAGCCCATCCAAAGTACATAAATCTATCCACTCACTTTTCTTCTGCCTAAAGTTTCAAGTATTGCACCTTGATGAAACAATTTGCTGATATTTTTGCTTGGGAGTACAATGATCTTAAGACTTATGACACCAACATCATTCAACATAAGATTCCACTGGAGAAGAACACCATCCCTTTTAAGCAGAAATTAAGACCTATCATATCTTTCTTATTGCCTTTTATTGAAAAGGAAATCAAGAAGCTATTGGATTCCAAGATCATAGTTCCCCTAAGTTATTCAAAGTGCATAGCTAACCTTGTGGTAGTAAGAAAGAAGAATGGAGAAATCAGGCTTTGTGTTGACTTCAAGAATCTGAACAAATGCTCTAAAAAAGACAACTACCCCCTGCCTAAGATGGAACACTTGCTGCAAAAAGTTTCAGGGGCTAGAGTCATGTCTTTCTTAGATGGATTTTCAGGTTATAATCAGATTGTTGTACATCCAGAAGATCAGGAAAAGACTGCCTTCACTGCTCCTTCGAGCACTTTTGTGTACTCCAAGATGCCTTTTGGACTGATGAATGTTGGGGCTACTTTTCAGAGGGCCATGGACATAGCCTTTGTGGGAGGAGGACAAGTTTGTCCTTATTTACCTTGATGACATAACAGTCTTTTCCAACAGTCACAAGGACCATTTGTAGCATTTGAAGAAGGTGTTTCTAAAGTGCAGATGGTTTGGAATTTCTGCGAACCCAAAGAAGTCACAGTTTTCTCTACAAGAAGGCAAACTTCTGGGACATATTGTTTCTGCTAAAGGTGTGAAGATCGATCCAGCAAGAGTTCAAGAAATTTAGACATTGTCCATCCCAAGGTCAAAAAGGGACATTCAATCTTTCTTGGGTAAGATTAACTTTGTTAAGAGGTTTATTCCAAACTTTGCAGAGCTAGTGAAGCACATCACTTCCATGCTGAAGAAAGGATCGGAAATAAAATGGACAAATGGTGCAAGAAGCTATTTTGAAGCCATCAAACAAGCTATCATGGAAGTTCCCACTCTAATCAGTCCAGATTATACCAAGGAGTTTTATATATTTTCTTTTGCCTCTTATGATACACTTGCAGCAGTTCTATTGCAGAAAAATGATGAAGGTGTAGAGCACCCTGTGGCCTTTTTCAGCAAAACTCTGAGGGAGGCTGAACTAAGGTATGACCTTATTGAAAAACAAGCTTATGCTCTCAAAATATTTAAAGGCATTCAGAATTTATATTATGCATTCCAAAGTTGCATATGTACCTTTAGCCTCAGTAAAAAATGTCCTAACTCAACCAGATATTGATGGAAAGAGAGCTAAATGGATTGCATAATTCATAGAGTTCAACATAGAGGTGAAGCCCACCAAGCTTGTCAAAGGCCAGGGCTTGGCAAAACTTATGGCTGAGGAAAATTGCAGTTCTTAGATATCAATTGCATAGGTTCAAATTCAAGTGGTGAGCGGACAGATGAAGCAGCAGAAGAGCAAGAGCAGAATCAGCCGTTGGCTGAAAGTCTAGCCACCTGTGAATGGTATTCTAGTGTAGTTCATTTTTTGCAGAAGCTAGAAGTCCCTCCAGGGCATAGCTCAAGTCAATCCCATGCCATTAAGCTCAGATCAACCAAATTCTGCATTAATAAAAACTAGATTAATTGGAAAGACACATCAAGGATCCTCTTGAGATGTCTAAACAAAGGACAATCTGTGGAAGTCATGCACCAGTTCCATTCTAGCATCTGTGGAGAGCATCATTATTGGAAAACCACAGCCCACAAGATCCTGAGAGCTAGGTATTATTGGCCTACTCTGTTCTCTGGTGTGTTTTCTTTTGTGAAGTCTTGTGACAAATGTCAGAGGTTTATAGGAAGACAACAACTAAAATCTCTGCCCTTGAAGCCAGTACATGCCAATGGTCCCTTCCAGCAGTGGGGCTTGGACTTCATAGGTGAGATCAATCCACATTCCAGTGACCATCACAAATGGATCTTGGTAGCCACTGATTATTTCAGCAAATAGATTAAGGCTACACCCACTAAAAATGCTAATCATCAGATTATCATAAAGTTCTTGAATGAGAATGTTTTCACTTTGGTTTCCCAACCAAACTAGTCACTGATAATGCAACAACTTTCATGGTAGAAGAATTGGTGGACATGTGTGAATCCATGGGCATCCAATTGGTGCATTCTACCTCATATTATCCTCAAGGCAATGGCTTGGCATAATCATCTAACAAGAGTCTTGTAAGGATAATCAAAAAATTGTTGGAGGACAACAAAAAGAACTGGGATTCTAAGTTGAAATCTGCACTATGGGCTGACAGAGGTACCAACAAGAAGTCCATAGGAAATTCTCCATTTAAGCTGGTTTATGGCACTGATGTTGTTTTTCCTATCTAGCTGATTCTCCCTATGGCCAAATTCTTGCAAGAAGAACAGGATGAAGAGAATGACATGGCGAGGAGAATGAGTAGCTTGGTTGAATTACAGCATATCAGAGAACAACTGGTTGAGAAGTCAAGAATTCATCAGAAGAAGATCAAATAAACCTTTAATAGAAAGGAAAAAATGGACAGTTTTAAGGTTGGTGATTGGGTTCTCAAATGGGATGCATTGAAGGAAAGGAAGGGAAACCATGGTAAATTTGATGCCTTATGGACAAGACCGTTTGACATTGCTCAAGTTCAGATGAATGATACTTTCATTATGCATAGTTTGAAGGGGGAAGGTGTTTTTGATGGCCCAGTCAATGGGCGGTTTTTGGAACTTTACTTCATATGAGGCTTTAAGACCTTAATATTGTAATAGGTTTTTTTTCAGTTTTTGTTTTCTATGCAAATAAACTCCATGCCCAATGGAACACTAGGAGATAAGTTTGTTTTGGTTGTTACTAGAAAGGCAGTAGTCTACAATTCTTGAAACCTCACAGGGAGGCTTTCATCCCCAGAAGGAGCCAGTGTTAGCCCTGAGGTGCAATGCTGCTATTTTAATGGAAATGTCCCTTATTTTAGCTCTGATGGTCCACGTCTCCTCTTGCTCTACTTTGGCCATAAGCTGGACTTAAAAAATTATACACCCACGCTCATAAATATCGGTGGGTCCACTCTCGGTTCATCTCCTTTTCGCTGTGCTCTCCATTCTCTGATCTCCGATCAGATCGATCTCCACTGTCCATTTCATTCACCGATCCAACGGCTATCACGCATCACTTAATCGCCCATCGACCTATCACAATTCCATCGCATTGTCTGCTAACCCTTCACCTCTGTGATTAACGATCAGATCTTGACCGTTGATCTAAACTCGATATGACGGTTTTCGCTTAGTTGATTAAATCAACTTGCATGATGATCCTCAACCGTTGATCTTTCTCCATCATATCCGATGGTTCACAACGATTTCGGTTGAGCAACGTGCACGAGGATTAACTGCTCGAAAAGAGGTTTCCTCTCTCCTCCTCGCTGCTACGTGTCACTTGATGAGTGGAATCTGTACCAATCTGAATTACCACTTGCCTCTTTTGATCTCACCCGAAATACCACCTTTCACTTTTAAATCTGCCGATGCAATATCAATTCCTCTATCTCTGTGATATGATCTTGTCCATTGATCATATCGATCCGACAGCTCCTGTGCACTCTCTCATCTAGTCTTCCTTGGCTCGATCTCTGCTGCCTGACCAACAGCCTGACCATCAATCCACACCATCCAACATCCCCGTATCCCACTTCGCACCAGTCACTTGGGGAGGAAATTTGTTGGCTTTATCAGTGTTTTTGATAGTCGGACAGTTGAACTAAAATAATAGAATGCATGGCCGAAAAGGGAAAAAAACAACAGCACGATGTAGCTGAACCAATAGAAATGATCATGGAATGCGCTGGCATGAGTGAACTGTTGGAAATAATACTAAGATCGGGGTGAATCAGTATTAACAGATCAATAATTTAATTTTCAAAACTGATTTGTATACGCTACTTCAGCTTAGTGAACTAGCGTGTATACGCAATTGTACTTAATGCAACCAGCGTATATGCAAAGATCTTTTGGTTTACCCAAATTATCATGCATTGAACTTTAACTAGTACATCAGAATCCATTAGACAGTGCAATAAAAGCAGAATAAAGCATCACACATAAGTAAAACACATGAACACCAAGATATAAGGTGGAAACCCAATGTGGGTGAAAACCACCTACTGCAATCATCTCTGTCTTCTTTTAATAATAAGAGAATTTTGTTTACAATTTTTTGTATTGGTGCAGTCTTATACCAGTACGCAGGCTTCTACCTGCAGAAGGCTACAACCTTCTTTCGTTCTCTAGCTACTACTGGAAGAGAGCTACAGCCCCCTAACTCTTGTACTAGCTGATAGGTTTACTAGTACGTAGGTGTCGGCCTATAGAAGGCTACAACCTTCTCTTCTCTTCTAGGGACCATGTTTCATAAATTTTTAGATTGGATCCATCAACAACATCATTTAATTGTCAAATATATCTCCATCAACCAATCTCCTTTTGAACCAACCACATTTGAATCGATCAACCACTTTGACAACCCATTAATTTGATTATTTAGAATGTTGTCACCAGAATACAGTCACCAGAACCAAAGCCAGAACCCAAAACACTGCAACAGCAAACAAAAGCAACTAAAACATATTTTATAAGGTATATGCTACTTCCATGTGTCAAACTTGCGTGCATACGCGCTTTCCTCGAGGTGAACCAGCGTACAGATCTGCAAATCAAATTTATGAAGTATACGCTGCTTGGAAATGCAGAACTAGCATGTATACACTTCTTTTCTAAATAGAACCTGCGTACAGATATGTAAATGATGATTTAAACATTACAACTATTCTAGACTTCAGCCATACCCAGATCATCATATTTACAGACTATAACATACACCAGTTATTCAGATACATGATCAAACCATATAAAGATAATTCACTTCAAGCCTTAAGATCTTGATACATCATTAGATCCTATCCTTCATCAAACACTAAGGTTCATCCTTGGTTCAGATCAAGCACAACACCATAAGCCAATAACCTCCATATTAGATCTCACACTTCATCAGATATTCGATACTTACACACACTGGCATAATGATCTTCTTCTCCTTGTATAGTCTTAGGCCTTTCTCAATACCATGGACCAAAACCACTTAGGACCAATACCTTGGACCAAATACCTAGGGTCAATACCTCGGACCAGATACCTTGGACCAATACAATGGATCAAAATACCATGGACCAAATACTTTGGACCAAAAATCTAGTTTTTCAAGGTATATGTGCTTTTCCTTCTGTGAAAGTGCATGTGTACGTATACGCGACTCGTATATAGTGAACCTACGTGTATACGCAGCTTGGTCAATGATGAACCTGCATATAACTCTCTTTCTTCATTCTGTGAAGACTGATCTGTAATTCTTTGATGTTTACCTGCTATACTTTCATTTGAGTGAGTTGCCTTCTGAACTGATTCCTTGAAGCTACCCTGCATTTCATCACATCTGTAAACACTACTGTTATGCATTATATCACATCTTATATCTCTTCTGTAGATTCATCTAGTTACCATATACAAGTGAGTTGTTCTGCTACAAGTGGGTTGCCATCAAGTACAACACATACATCATAATGCTAACAATCTCCCCCTTTGGAATTGATGGCAACAACCACACCAAGTCAAGTCATTCTCCCCCTTTGACATCAAGGGCAAAGGGTCATGCTCCCCCTGAGTGCATGCTGAATTATCTGATATGCTGAAGTGTGTTGATTGAGCTGCCATGATCGAGTCCATGCTCCCCCTGAGCATAAGCAAAGTCTGCAAAAAGGTGTTCTAAAAGAAGAACATGACTCTATACATACATCACAAATGACCTTCTTATCACCAAAGACTCATACATACATCCATCTCCAAACCAAGTGGGGATATACCAAATTTGACTCATCCACCCAACCAAGTGGGGATATATCAATTGTTTATACATGTTAGAAACAAGAAACATTACATCATCCATCCCATGCATAGTGAGGTTACAGATTAGGTCATTTCATGATCGTTACATTAAAATATATACACGACATATGTAACAAAGACCAAATATCTTAAACAAGACCATGATAGTCATCAAAAACTATCATATGGTCTGCACCATCAGCAGCATCTGTCAACAACATCCAGACCAACAACCTCTATATGTCCATCATTAGTTCCCAAAATATCATCAACCATGTTCTCCCCCTGAACCTGTTCCACCTGTTCACTGTCAGATCTGATCATTGCATATGTCAGTAAGAGATATCAAAGCATCATCATCAATCAGATATACATCAAGTTATCAACAAATTTATGAGGACCAATATATTTCCATATGTTATCAGCAGATTGAAGCCATCATCAAACAGAGTAGATAATTGACAGAACCATAGCAGACCCCTTTTTTCTGAGTCTGGCCTACTGCTTTTCTTTAAACCAACATATACATGACTGTGCCCACAAAAACTCGTGTATGTATGTGACTACGCTTCATGAAACTCGTGTATAACCACCTTTCTCTAAAAAACAGGATTTAACAGCGGGATGATGCCGCAACTACTCCCAGCTTTTGTCTGAGATATTCAAATTTCTCTCTGGGCAGTGGTTTCGTGAATATATCAACAACCTGTTCTTTGGAGGGAACATACTCCAATTTGACCTTTTGTTCAAGCACTTGTTCACGTAGGAAATGATATTTGATGGGTATGTGCTTAGTCTTGGAGTGCATGACTAGATTGTTTGAAATACTGATGGCACTTGTATTATCACATAAAATGGAGATGGGTGGAGTACATGTGATCTAAATGTCTTACAAGGTTTGCATCATCCAAAGTAGTTGTGTGCAGCAAGATGCAACAGTTATGTATTCTGCTCCAGCTATAGATAACGCAATTGAGCTTTGTTTCTTGCTGAACCAAGACACTAACCTGGAACCCATATAGAATGCACCACCACTACTGTTTTTTTTGTCATCAACACTTCCTACCCAATCTACATCTGTATATGCATGAAGTGTAAGATCTGTATCTCTAGGATACCATAAGCTAAAGTTTTGTTTTCCTTGAAGATATTTGAAAATTCTTTTGACTACCTGAAGGTGTGACTCCTTTGTATTTTCTTGGAATCTTCCAACTATTCCCACTGCATGCACGATGTCCAGTCGGGTACCTGTTAGATAAAGCAAACTACCAATCATGGATCTGTAAGTTGGTTGATGTATTGTTGTTGATTCATCATTTGAGCTAAGATTGCATCCTGCTACCATTGGAGTACATACTGGTTTAGAATCTTCCATGCCATACTTTTTCAGGATTTGTTTGAGATATTTGGTTTGTGAGAGAAAAATACCATCTTTATTTTGTTGAACTTGTAGACCAAGAAAATAGGTAAGCTCACCAAGCAAGGACATTTCAAGTTCTTGCTGCATTACTGAAGAAAAATTCTGACTCATGGATTCTTCATTGATACCAAAAATGATATCCTCAACATACACAACAATTATTAGCAATTTACCAATGTCCATCTTTGTATATAGATTTCTATCTGTTGACCCCTTTGAAAAACCATGTTGGTGGAGATATTTGTCAAGATGGTAATACCATGCCCTTGGAGCCTGTTTTAGACCATAGAGAGCTTTTCTGAGTTTGCATACAAGTTTTTCATCATTTCCAAGAATGAATCCTTCTGGTTGTTCAATATAGACTTCTTCTTCTACGTCTCCATTAAGAAAGGCAATTTTTACATCCATTTGGTATACTTTGAATTTTTGAAAACTAGAAAGAGAAAGAAACATTCTTATGGCTTCCAGTCTAGCAACAAGTGCAAAAGTTTCTTCAAAATCTATACCTTCTTGTTGAGCATATCCTTTACAGACAATTCTGGCATTATTTCTAATAACCTCTCCATTTTCGTTCAGCTTGTTTTTAAATATCCGTTTAGTTCCTATGATATTCTTATCATGAGATCTAGGAACTAATTCTCAAGTATTATTCCTTTCAATTTGCTCAAGTTCTTCATTCATGGCCTTGACCCAACATTCATCTCTGCATGCTTCATTTACATTTTGAGGTTCAGTGGAAGATAGTAATGCTAGATAGCTTGAAGTTTCAGCAATGGTTCTTCTAGTCTGCACACCTGCCCCTTTTTCCCCCAAAATCTGAGTTTCTAGATGATTTTTTTGAACATACCTAGACGAAGTCTTTTCTTCTATCGTTATCTCTTCTTCTGGTGCTTCATTGGTTTCTTCTTCAGAATCAGTGTGATTTGATGTGGGAAAATGATCCTCATCTTCTTCATTGTCATAATCTTCAGTTTTTATCTGTTTTGGATTTTTGCATGCTTCATCAACCACAACATCAATACTTTCAATTATTTTCCCAAGTATTTTATTATAACATTTATATCCTTTACTTCAAGAAGAGTAGCCAAGAAGAATACCTTCATTTGCTCTGGGTTCAAACTTACCAAGTTTTTCATCAGTCCTTTTGATGTAACATTTGCTTCCAAAAACTTTGAAGTATTTTACATTAGGAGTCTTACCATACCAAAGTTCATGTCGAGTTTGAGTGCTGTTTACTCGAACATTTGCTTGGTTGAGAATAGTGACAACAGCTAATGCAACTTCACCCCAGAAGGTTGCAGGAGTTCCAGATTCATCTAGCATAGCACGAGCCATTTGTTGAATAGTTATGTTCATCCTTTCTACCACTCCATTTTGCTGAGGAGTCCTTGTGGTGGAGCACTGCCTTTTTATTCCATGTTGTTCACAAAATTCAAAGAATTCGTCCGAGGTAAATTCCCCTCCTCGATCAGATCTGAGGCATTTGATTTTGCGATCTGATTCATTTTCAACAAAAGCTTTGAAGGCTTTGAACTTTTCAAATGCTTCATCGGAAGAACCATCGAACACATTCTGGAAAAATCATCAATGAACAATATAAAGTATTCTTCTCCACGAGGTGACTTTTTCTTTGATGGTCCACATAAATCAGTATGAACAAGTTCAAGAGGCTTACTAGCTGATCCTTCCTTTTCGATGAAGTGAGATCTGGTTTGCTTACCGAATTGACATGATTTATATATAGTATTTTCAAGAATGTTGATATCTGGAAGATCACGAACAACCTAGAATCTTCATGCTTTTCTTATTTAAGAAAAGCTTAGATGTCCCAATCTTCTGTGCCATAGCCAGTTTTCATCATATTTGCTTAGATAGCACTTTTGTTGTCCTCCTTTGAGTATGTATAGGTTGTTTGGAGTTCTTTTACCTTTGATCACGGTTTCTCCTGTATCAAGCTCACAAACAACACATCCATTTGGTCGAAACACTACTTCATTTCCTTGATCACACATTTGACTAACACTCAACAGGTTATAATTTAAGCCATCAACATATATAACATTCCCAGATTTAACTTTTTTTTTCAAGAAAACAGTGCCTTTAACTTTTATGACTGCAGGAGTGTCGTTTCCAAATGAGACACTCTTTTCCTTTTCTAAGGCATTATACGAGTGTAGTTTTTCGTTGTCACCTGTCATGTGTTTTGAGCATCCACTGTCGATGTACCACTGGTTTTCTTGTCCTTCTACATACAAGGCTATACCACATCTTTCTGTTTGCGGTTCTTTCTCCATATTTTGGTATTTAATGGAATTTGCTCTTTTTGAGCTATTTGCCGAAATTTACTCCTGCATTCAGATTATTCATGGCCAAAGTTGTTACAGATTGAGCATTCTATTTCATTTTAAAGAAGAGAAAAGTTATTATAGGAACTTTTCTTGATCCCTGTCACATTCCTTTGATTTCATGCTTCTCTAGTCATGATAGTTTTGTAAGAAACACATTGAGCAGCTTTGTATCCAAAATTATGACATGAGAAACATTGACCATTAAAGAAGTTCATGCGATTATCGAATCTACTAACCTGTTGATTGTAGTTTCTATTGATATTTATATTTGAAGAAAATTGAGTACGATTTACCTGAGGTTGATTTTGGCTTCTGTTCATGCTTGAAGTAAATTGAGCCTGATTCACTTGGTGATCTGCTTTATGCCTTTGCTAACGATTGTCAAATTGTTCACTGCTCTTTGCTGCATCAAGATAGCTTTTAGTGGAGGTTGACGACTTCTGTGATTGAGATGTTTCTGTAGTATATCCAAGACCTCTCTTTATCATAGGAGAGTGTTGCACTTTGATAATTTCATTTAAGGTTTCTAATCCTTTAGAAAATCTAAGATTAAGAGCTTTTGTTTTCTCAAGATCCTTTCTTAGACCCACAATTTCACATTCTAGCTTTTCATTGTGTTTTTCTCTTTCAGCAAGTTGGTATGTCAAGGTATCTATAATCATATTCTTTTCTTCTAAACAGATTTTGAGTTTAAAGATTTCTTCATAAAGGTCATCTTCATCTAAAGCATCCAAAAAATCATCATCTTCATAAGCCATCAGAAGTCTATAGTCATTACTATTTTCATCTTCACCACTATTTGATAAACCATCACTATCTTCATAAGTATAGAAGCTCTTTTTACTTACACTATGTTTTCTATTCCATTTTGCAGATTCCTTCCCTTTATCATATTTATCTTTATGAGGACATTTGGCAGCATAATGACCGACTCTACCATTGGAAAAACATTTGAAAGGTATTCTACCTCTGAATCTTCCGGAACCCCGTTGAAGCTTCTTGATAAAGTTTGCTTCCTCTTCTTCTTCTAAAATATGTCATGATTAATTGAGTTCTTCTTTTCCTTTTGCTGAAGATTTAAATGCAGCTTTTGTCATATCTGATGGACCTCCTTTTCTCATTTCAAAGGCAGTTAGATTCCATGAAGTTGTGTCATAGTAATAGTTTGTAGATCCTGTTTTTCTTCTACGGCAGATACTTTTGATTCAAATTTAGCAGATAAGGATCTTAAAACTTTTTCAACTAAGGTAACTTCCTTTATCTCTTCACCCAGATTCTTCATGCAACTAGCAATCTCATCTATACGTAAGAAGTAACTAGCTATACTTTCATCATTGTGCATCTTGAGAGTTTCATATTGAATTCTGAGAGTTTGAAGTTTAGCACATTTTACCTGAGAGTCTCCTTCGCAGATTAGAACAATTTTGTCCCATATTTCTTTGGCTGATTTGAGCTACATAAGTTTGACAAACTCTGATTGTGATATACTTCCCAGTAATGTATTGACAACCTTAGCATTGGTTTCATATTGCTTTTTACCTGCTGTATCTGTAGGAATTGTTGATGGAAATGTATATCCTCCTTTCACGATTTCCTAGACATCTGTTCCAAGAGATTGAAGATAGGTTGTGGTTCTTACTTTCCAATAAACAAAGTTGCTCCCATAAAAGATTGGTGGTCTGACGGATCCCCCGCTTTCTTGATTACTCATGATGATGGATCTTCCTTCAAGCGATCAAGCTTCTTCTGAAGGACTTGCTCTGATACCAACTGTTGAAATAATACTGGGGGGGGTGAATCAGTATTAGCAAATAATTTTTTCTTCATTTCCATAATCAGATTCATATACGCTACTTCAGTTAAGGGAACTCGCGTGTACACACAACTGTGCTTAATGCAACTAGCATATATCCAACAAACTTATGATTTAGTTAATTCATCATATGTGGATCTTTAATGAGTGAATCATAACTTTATTAACCATAATAAACAATAACCAGGTGCAGTAAAAACAGAACAGATCATCACACATAAGAAACACATATGAACACTAAGATATAAGGTGGAAACCCAATGTGGGTGAAAACCACCTGTTGCAATCGTCTCTGTCTTCTTTTAATAATAAGAATATTCTGTTTACAATTTTTGTACTGGTGCAGTCTTATACTAGTACGCAGGCTTCTACCTGTAGAAGGTTACAACCTTCTCTCATTCTCCAGCTTCTACTGGAAGGGAGCTATAACCTCCTAGCTCTTGTACTAGCTGATATGTTTAATAGTACGTAGGTGTCGGCCTACAGAAGGCTACAACCTTCTCTTTTCTTCCAGGGACCATGTTTCATAAATTTTCAGACTGGATCCATCAATAACATCATTCAATCATCAAATATATCTATATCAACCAATCTCCTTTTGAACCAACCACAACCAAATCAATCAATCTGATCATTCAGAATGTTGTCACCAAAATATAGTAACCAGGACCCAAGCAATAACCCATAACACTGCAACAACAAACAGAAGCAACTAAAACATATTTTATAAGGTATACACTACTTCCATGTGTCGAACTCGCGTGCATACGCATTTTCCTCAAAGCGAACTAGTGTACAGATTTGCAAATCAAATTTATGATGTAAACGCTATTTTGATATGCAGAACCGGCGTGTATACACTTCTTTTCTAAAGTGAACCTGCGTACAGATCTGTTAAAGATGATTTAAACATAACAACTATTCCAGACTTTAGTCATACCCCGATCATCATATTTACAGACTACAACATGCACCGGTTATTCAAATACATGATCAAACCACATAAAGATAATTCACTTCAAGCCTTAAGATCCTGATACATCATTAGATCTTATCCTTTATCAAGCGCTAAGGTTCTTCCTCAGTTCAGATCAAGCACGACACCATAAGCCAATAACCTGCATATTAGATCTCACACTATATCAGATATTCAATACTTCCACACCCTTGGCCTAATGATCTTCTCCTCCTTTTATAGTTTTAGGTCTTTCTCAATACCATGGACCAAAACCACTTAGGACCAATACCTTGGACCAAATACCTGGGGTCAATACCTCGAACTTGATACCTTGGAATAATACCATGGATAAAAATACCATGGACCAAATACTTCGGACCAAACACTTAGTTTTCCTAGGTATACACGCTTTTCCTTTTGTGAAAGTGCATGTGTACGTATATGCGACTTGTATATAGTGAACCGACGTGTATACGTGGCTTGGTCAATGGTGAACCTGCGTATGCCTCTCTTTCTTCATTCTGTGTAGTTTGATCTGTAACTTTGTGCTGTTAACCGCATTACTGTGATCTGTCATCTGAGTGAGTTGCTTTTTGAACTGATTCCTTGAAGCTACCCCGCATTTCATCACATTTGTAAACACTCCTGTCATGCATTCTGTCACATCTGATATCTATTCTGTAGATTCATATAGGTACCATATACAAGAGAGTTGTTCCGCGACAAGAGGGTTGCCATCAAGTACAACACATACATCATAATGCCAACAGTAGCATGGGCTGTAGGTCAGTTGGTTATGCATATGTATGTGTGACTATAGGTGGTTTGTGTATGGATGATATCTAGATGGTCCTTGGTATGTCTACTAGCATGGAGATTTGACTTGCAGGTGTTGCCTACAAAGTGTGATCAGAGGATGTCATGGTCCTCATGATCATGTTATTTCTCTTGAGTTGGATGGTGGTGTGTTGCACTAGTTTGGAGGCCTTCCCATGATGATCAATTGTGTAGAGGAGTTGTATTGGATATGTGATGATCTTCTTGATCATGTTGTTGCCGATAAGTGTTGGTGGCTACTACAAGAGTTAGATAGTAACGTGGTAGTGACTTCCAGAGGTCCTATAGAGGTTTTTCAAGATCTGGACGAAGTTTGGGCAGGTTTTGAGATGAGGAAAGATGACTTTGACCATCCTTTGCCCTAGTTCCATGGATGACGGGTCACGAGAGAGACTGAAAGTCTCCAGTCACTGGGAGACATGCTTGTGTGAGCAATTGAGGAGATCTAGTCGAATTTAGCCTGTCTTATACCCACGACTAAGTTTTCTCACAAGATTTTCTCCACATTCCTCACTCAACTCAACTAATTTTTCTATTGTGGTGAAACTGATGATCAAAATTTTCCAGAAAAAGGTTGAATCAAGTCGTGGGGTCTCTAGAAGCTGATCAAGGTTGAATATATCAAAAGAATAGTGGAGTAAGTGGTTTTGAGCAAGAAACCTATCTCAACCAAATTTGAAGCGTGTGAAAAGAATTGTTGAGTGGTCCATAACCTGTAGTATTTACTAAGCTACTCAACACAAAAAAATGATAAATAGAGGAAGGATTTGATTCTATTTGGTTGATTGCCTTGAAAGTGCGAGAGTATGCCATTGTGGGGGAATAATGAGTGAGTAGGTATTGTTGCAACTATTCACACAATATTGCAGAGATATATTAGAATTGTGTATGCAAAATTCATAGATGATTTGAGAAGAAAAAAAATAGATTTTATGTTGTTCAGAGTGGAGGAGAATTGACAATTTGTGGTGTGTTAGAGAGCAAAGATTGTTGTGAGTAAAAAAAGAAGAAATAACCCTCTTCAAGCAGAGTTTTTCATTCAAATTTTGTGTTGCAGAAAGATGGTGTTGTTAGATTTCTCAGGTTGAGCAGATTTAGAACCCAATATGAAAATATATGAAACGTGGTTCACATGGAGGAAGTGAAGGTGTGGAGGGTTCATAATAGACAATTATTCTGTGGATTCAATAGAAGGAACACATTTCTCCATCCAATAGGAGTTGGATAGTCCAATGGTAGTTGGGCGAGGATCGTTGGTCATGGGAGCTTCCAGCAGATAGATATTCTGTAGATTCGTGAGAGAAACAAATTTCATGTCTGAAAATAATTTTTGGCTTATGGGTGTAAGCTAATCCATGTACAATTTGTTCAACAAAATAATAAAATAATTGAGTAGCGCAACAATAGCAGGGTGGTTGTCTCCCGAAAGGGTTTCCACTAGAAACACTTGTGTCTTCATGTGTGCTTATTTATGTTGATGCTTTCCATGGTTATTATGCTTTGATTTTATTATTGATTTCATATTTATTTAAGCTAATGTTGAGAATGTGCATGGTTATTTTATAATGTGGTAAAAAAGTTTAAAATTAATATAAAGGCCATCACTATTGATTCACCCCCCCCTCTCAGTAGTTCTAGCTTCCAACAACTTCCAACTTGTTTTCCGTCTTCATAGAAGCTGTCATAATATCTATGGATAGTAGGATTCTCTTCTTATATGGACATTTTTCGTAATGGCCTTCTTTTGTTACTTCCTCCTTAATCCTTCTTTTAATAGACCTTCAAGTTGCCTATTTCCTTCCTTCTTCACCTTAGCTCTGATACCATGTTAGAAAATCATAAACACAGAAAGATTCACTTATATTGATAGTTACTTGTGAGATTATTGTAGTCTTGCTATATTCTATTTATGTATTTCTTTTATCTTTTTTTCATAAAGCAATCATCAAATCAAAACCATGAAGATCAACGACACCAAATGTAAGCACTCAACCAGGGCTAAAACCCCTCTCTAGGGGAAAACCCAATCAAAATCTTCCACTAATCAAATTGAGATAGACCAAGACCTTAGACCTAACCAAAAATACCTTCCTCCTCCACCAAGTTAACCTTCCAATATGATTCAACAAACTTTAGTAGTCTCTTCTTGTCTAGTAGCTTCAGCCTAGAAACAACCCAGAAATTCGGCCCCCAACTTCTAGAATTTCGGCCCCCAGCTTCCATAATTTCATCCCAACTTCAAAATTTTGGTGCTACTATAGCCCTGCAACTTCGACCTCCCCAAAAACTTCATAATTTCACACATGTGAGTTAAAGAGAGAGAAAAACAACTTCTTCTTTCTTGTCAAATGTCTCCTTGTCCTTCACTAGGATTTTCTCTTCCTTCTTGGGAATTTCACTCTCGTTTTTTGCCTCCAACTACTGTAGATTGAAGTTGTTGATGATATGCTCCAAATGAGTCAATTTTCTTCCCTTTTATAGTGGATTCTTCCTCCCTAATTAAGCCAACTTGTTTAGGTTGAGGTCGACTTGGTGGAGGAGGCCTAAATGACCTATTATACACAAAAATAAAATTCTTTCTTGATTGATAAAGTCCAAGAAGGGTCTATTACATTATGAAATAGACAAGGACAATTGACATAAACCATAGAAGCCTACAATGGAGGTTTGAACCAAAAATCATTGACCCAAGCATGAAACCCATGCTTTAAGAAGTTAATTTATTTTATAATAAAATTCCTTTTTCTTTCTTTTGACAAATACATTACATCATGACTTAAATACAATTATGAAGATTGACACTAGTTACATTCTTCAACACAAAGAGCCTTAAATTTTCCTACAAAAGAATGATTTAGAGCAATGCCAATAAAATCAACCTGCTCTTTGAACATGCTCAGGTAACTATTTCATCATTCATCATAATTATAATTTAGACAAGTTGTGCTTTGGTTCAATTTAAAATAGATTTATATAAATGTGTTGCCTTATATTTAATTCACTTTGTAGTTTTACGAGATGCTTATAACAATGTTTTGTTGATGGAGCTGAATTTTGATTATCACTAGTGGAAGATTATTCCTTTGCTCACTGTGTGTTCTATCAAACAATAAGTATTCTAATAGAAATGCAAGTTGTGTGGGCAAGTAAAATTGCAAAGAGAATTACAACAATAGAAAGAGTCAAGAATATTTGGCCAAGATCTGCCAGTTAGCAAGAATAATCCTTGTCCATTGTCATGCCCCTATGCATTCTAAAATTACTCATTTGCAAAGGTTGGGCCATGCGAAACCTTTTCACAATAGTCGTTGTCCTATCTTGGAGGTAATCATCCCATAAATTTTTGGTTTCACTCTTTCTATAAACCCTGGGACAACTCAACAAATACATGACAATTCGGTTCGCACACCATATGTCACATGAGTTCCCCTTGCACATTATTTGATTTCACATCGATTATCTCAGATTACACATCATCCTAGAGGTATTCACCCCGAAAGTTTCAATAGATGACCCTTGGTTTCTTCCGAGATTTTATTCTTGGGTTGACTCATTAATCATCGCCTCATTTTCTTATTTTGCACCATACTTACCATTGGTCCAAGTCGATGCATATGTTTCTTACATGCCATATCCACCCACTTGCTTTTCCTTGGCGGGATCCTTCAAATCCCTTTTCTATTTCTTCCGGGATGACGTGGACAGGTGGGTCCCTTTCCTCCATGCTATCCTCTCGTCACGCGTTACAAGTGTCCTTGCCCAAGTATAATCATCTCTCGCTTTACTCTGCCTCGTAATCTCTGCTACATTACCCCAACAAAATTGCAAAGCCACTCTATTTGTTTCTTCAGGGATTTCCCTTCTGGGGTGATGTAGGCATCCACTCAAGCTTACACATCCCTACCTCTATTCATTTCTCTCCATCCACATCTCTCCTCCTTTGTGAGTAGTCAAACATATTATTTATGGGCCCTGCTTCTGGGTGATATCTCACCATAAAGATTTCTTAAAGCATTCTTTTTATTTTTTTCTGGGATTTTCTTGCAGGGGTGACGTGGTCATCCACTATAATTTTTTATGTGGGTCATCACTTTTCCACCCATCATCTCCTTCAGTTAGGTTTATGCTTCCCTCTTTATATCCTCCTTATCAGCGCAAAACCATTGTATCCCAGAAGATTTTAAAGAGGACCTTTGCTTGTTCACAAAAAGAAATTTCCACTAGTACAAAAAATTGTATGTCATTTCACACAAAGTATTTAAGTCACAACTATCCATGCTTGGATATACAAATCCCAAAGATTTCCAAAGGAATGCCTTTTGTTTTCACCAGGGATCTTTAATGTTGGGATGACATGGAATATTAAGGCATGGTGACATATAACATTTACATCACCATGCCATTTCATAGTATCCTATCCATCAACATTGATGCATAGGTAATATGGTTTGGTGTCAATTTATATTGGTTAGAGATTCTTTTGTGATTTGATTATATATAATGCTCCATTCCAATATTTAAAAGTTTAATTAAATGTTCGATTCCTCTTCTTGTATATAATATATATAAATATTATATATAATAATATAATAAAATATATATATAAAGCCATGACATAGGTTGGGACTTTGCCATCATTCAATTTGGATTTAAACTTTTTTGGGGGCTGATATGTAATCAACACGCTCTCATTCTCATCTACATCAAAAAGATGAAAAATGTCTACATGGAGGCTTCTATGAATATAAATATTTAGAAAGTTGTCTTCATGATCAAATCAGAAAGTACAAAGAAATATATCAACAACTGAGATGCAAAGCAACACATTCAAACATAGTTCATTGCAAATATCTTTATTAAAATCACCTATTCGAAAGTTTTGATGATTATTATACCATTTCTTTCCTGTTAAGTATATTTTTCATAGGTTTAGCACTCGCCTTAGTTAGGTTCAATAAACTAATGATGATAAGCATATGTGAACTTCATTGAAGATGCAACTTCTTCATGTTCGTTAATTTTGATCATAAGAAGAGGTTACTCCATTAAAGCATCGAATTTGGAGAAAATCAAGATCTCCAAGGTAAATCCTAACAAATTCCATTAAGGTAAATTTCGTACGCTTATTTTCATCCTATATTATTTTTCATTTTGATTTTAGTTTTAGTATTTTTTAATTTAAGCTCCATTTTTATAGGTCCTCTGGTTACACTAAAGGTTTGATGTTGCTGGAAAGGTTGCTTAGAAATCCTTTAGTTTACTTTGCATCCCTTCTAGCTAAGAGAAACAATTGTGATGATGATTAAATGCAAAACAAGTTACATAAGGGAGTCTCTTTACTTTACCTTGTTTTCATTTAGTATCTTGTTCTTTGTTTTTCAAAACTTATTTTAAAACAAGATATTTGTTACAAAAATGACATCTTCATGTGACTTTATTTTTAACTACTCCCTAGTTTTAAAATCCCTTTTTTCAATAAAAGGCTAATTAGTTACAACTTTACGATACATAACTTATCACGACTTCAACATAAGTAAAAATGCATATTCTTTCCTCATATTCGTTCTTTTGTTGAGACATATTTTCATATGATGTCATGTTGGAGTTTTATTTCAATAATGGATTTTTATTTGCCTTTTCTTTTAGGTTTGCATTTTTTTTATCCATTTACATTCTTTGTAGTGATTTGATTTCACTTGGTTTGATTTTGATTGATTTTTGTGATATTTTCAAAATCTATATGGGGAATCTTTCCTATGCAACATTAGTTGGATTACATGAAGAAATTTTTACTCTATGTTTTTAACGAGACTTCATTTATCTAAATGTTATTTTTGTCAAGTTTTCACTTTCTCTTACATCCATAATTTACTATGAGGAATATTAAGATATGATTCAAGTAGTATAAGTTCACCTTTATAGAGGAACACATTGTTTACATTATTTGCTTTGAACCCTCCCTTACCCCTCCACATTTAAAATCCTTTACTTTCATAGATGAAGATAAAACTAATGGGGTCAAACTTAACTAGTTTCACATCTATTTCTTTAAGTAAAAACCATCATGTACCACCCGGCTCTCTTCACCCAATTTCTAAAAGCAATTCTCGAAATATGCTAATCAAAGGGTGGCACATAAGCTGAAAGCACATAGGTGCGAGAGATGTATGAAACCCTATCAAGGTATTGAACAAACTCATTGGAAGCGGGTCAATGCATACATGATATCAAGCCAACTTCATTGGGGTACTAAACAAGCATGCTGGGAGGAAAGCAATGACATAGAAAAGAGGTAATTTAATATCTAATAGATGTTAGAAAATTATATAGTACAGAGCAATGTAACACATAAAATATTGCAGAAATATAAACACAGAAAACACATAAAGCAAGAGAGACATGGATACATGTGGTTCACCCAATTTGGGCTACGTCCACGAAGAAACAACCAATCCTTCCTTTTATATTATCTAGAAAAATGAAAAGATATAACCTACAACAGATCCGCTATAATTCCTCTTTGATCTCACACAATATCCTCTCTCTTTCTCGCTCAGAATACACATATACACAACCACAATCCAATTCCCTTATATATAGTGAGGGGTTGCCTTATAGGGAAAAAACACTAAATTAAATATAACTTCTACTGTCAGATTATCCACCTAATGAATGGTCTAAATTGACTACGAAATTACAATATTTTACAAGGAAATTTTACATATATATTTAACTTAGGGGGCACTTCCCCGGACACCCAGTGGGGGGGGCGCGGGGGGACAAACCCCCCTGCACCCCCCTGCGTGGAGGGGTGTACAGCCTTCCTGGGGTATACATCTGGCTGAAACAAAGATCTCTGAATAAAGAAGATAATCAAGCTCCACACCCAAAAATCTCCCACTTGGAGACATATGAGAACAACTCCATCGTTGCTTCATTTGTTGGACAATGAATCCACTTTGGACCTGGTTGTTTCTCATCCTCATCATCATACTTGAAGATAAATTGAAATCGAGCATAATCTCAGTTTCTCCCTGGTTACAACTTTTGTTAACATATCTACAAGATTATGGCTAGTGTGTATCTTTTCCAGCTTCAACTGTCCATCTTCCAAAACTGACTGTATGAAATGGTACTTGAGTTGTATATTTTTAGTATTGGAATGAAATGCAGAGTTCTTTGCAAGATGAATGACGCTTTGGTTGTCACTGTATAACCCGCCCAACTCCTGCTTCCTACCCAATTCATCCAGAAACCTTTGTAACCAAATCATTTCTTTACTAGCCTCTGTAGTAGAAACATACTTTGCTTCTATCATTGCGAGTGCAACAACACTCTGCAATTTTGAAACCCAATTGACAGTTGTTCCACTTACAGTAAACACATACCCTATGGTGCTTCTCCTGTTATCTCTGTCACCTGCCATATCTGCATCAACATATCCCTGTAGAGCAATGTTTGAACCACCAAAACATAATGCTTGATATGTGGTACCTCTCAAATACCTGAGAATCCACTTCATTGCTATCCAATGTTCTTTTCATAGATTGTTCATGTACCTGCTTACAACTCCCACTGCATGTGCAATATCAAGCCTTGTGTAGACCATTGCATACATTAAGCTTCCAATTGTTGATGCATATGGAACTTTAGACATACAATCCATCTCTTCCTGAGTCTTGGGACAAATTTCCTTACTTAGTTTGAAATGGATAGCCAAAGGTGTAGTAACTGGTTTCGCGTTCTCAATATTAAATCTTTCCAACACCTTTTGTATGTACTCACTATGAGACAATGTTAATTTGCGATTTTTCCTGTCTCTATTTATTCTCATACCGAAGATTTGTTTTGCAGCACCAAAATCCTTCATTGCAAATGAATTTGCTAATTTTCCTTTGAGCACATTTATTTCCTGCATGTTAGACCTTGCAACAAGCATGTCATCTACATACAATACTAATAAAATATAGCTGCCATCATTTTTTGTTTTGAAATAAACACAATGATCAGAGTGACATCTAGTATAATCTTGTTCAGACATAAACTTGTCAAATTTTAGATACCACTACCTTGGAGCCTGTTTTAAGCCATACAAGCTCTTCTTCAACCTACACACTAGTTTCTCCTTCCCTTTGACCTCATATCCTTGTGGATTCTGCATATATATCTCTTCCTCCAAATCACCATGCAGAAAGATTGTCTTTACATCTAACTACTCAAGATGCACATCTTCTGCTGCTACTAGAATTAAAATAGTTTTGATTGAAGTCATTTTAACAACAGGAGGAAATATATCATCAAAGTCTATACTTTTTTTTTTTTTTTTTTGAACTGTGAAAACCCCCTCACCATAAGTCTAGCTTTATACCTTTTCCTACCTCCATCTTCTTCCTTCAACCTGTAAACCCATTTATTCTGCAATGCTTTTTTACCCACAAACAACCTGAGTAAGTCCCAAGTCTGGTTATGTACCAAGGAGTCCATCTCTTATTTTGTGGCTAGCTCCCACTTCTTCCCAATTTCTACCTGCACTACTTCATAACATTCTGGTTCACCAAAATTAGTCAACAAAACATAATATAATGAATGAGAGTATCGTTTAGGGGGTCTACTAATTCTGGTATATATTCTAACACCACTTTCAGGTGTTTGAGATGCCTATTGTTGTTGTGGTTGTTGTTGTTGTTCTGGATATTGATCATTATGATTTTTAGGCACCTTTACTTATTCTGTGATCTCATCAAGCACCCCATATTTTCTGTTTTCTTTTTCCTGTTTCTTTTCCTACATCTGATCCTTATACAAACCCTTTTCATTGAATATGTCATCTATGCTCCTAATGATTTTGTGATTTTCATAATCATATAAGAAATAATCAAAATCCTTAACACCATATCCAATAAAGGTACATTTCTTTGATTTTGCCTTAAGCTTTGTTCTATTTTCTTTATTAATGTGGACAAAGGCTTCACAACCAAAAGTATTTAAAAACAAGTAGCTTACCTTTTTACCTATCCATGCCTCCTTTGGAATACCACCATCCAAGGAACTTGAAGGCCCTCTGTTTATTAGACAAACAACAATATCTACAACATTTTCCCAAAATTGTAAAGGTAATCCTGCATGCAATCTTGTGCACCTTGCACGCTCCATGACTGTCTTGTTCATCTTTTCTGAGACACCATTTTCTTGTGGTGTTCTTGGAACTGTCTTCTCTCTATGAATTCTATGCTCTGAACATTACTTATCAAAGCCTTTGCTGCAATATTCACCTCCAGTGTCTGATCTGAGACATTTCAACCTTTTTCATGTCTTATTCTCAACCAAAGCTTTCAATTTCTTGAAATTATCAAATACATCAAATTTATTTCGAATACAATAAATCCAGGTTTTTTTGGTTGCATCATCAATAAAAGTAACATAATAGCGAGAGCCATCGAGAGATGATACCTAAGCAGGTCCCCATACATCTGTATGCACAAGCTCTAATTTTTTGCTCTTCTTTTCTTTCCCAACTCTGAGGAATCTAACTCTCTTCTGTTTTCCATAAACACAATTCTCATAGAATTCCAAATCAACATGCTTCAAACTTGCCAACAAATTTCTTGAGTGAAGAATTTGCATCCCCTTATCACTCATGTGATCGAGCCTATGATGCCACAATGTTGTATATGCTCCTGTATAGGTTAAAGAATTAACATAATTAGAAATACCATTTCATAAATACAATGTACCAACCTTTTCTCCTTTCACTATTACCAGGGCTCCTTTAGTGACCTTCCATGTTTTATCTGTAAAAGTAGTTACACAACCTTCACCTCCCAACTACCCTGTTGAAATTAGTTTTTTTTTTTCAAATCTGGAACATGCATTACCTCCTTCAATAGCCATTAGTTTCCATTTTGTTGTTTTATGAGAACTTTACCCATTCCAATGATTTTACAGGGTTTATCATCACCCAAACGAACCTGTCCAAAATCTCCTTGAACATAATCATGAAAATGTTTCCTATTAGGTGTGACATGGTATGAGGCCCCTGAATCTACCACTCAGGCATCAATAATATTTTCTAAAGAAAGAAACAAAGCATCTTACAACACATCACTTGTCACATTCGCTTCATGATTGTTTTCTTGCTGCGCGTCTCCTTCTTTTCCGTTTCGAGACTTACAATCTTTCTTCAGGTGTCCTTTCTTCCCACATTTCCAGCACACTATCCCCGATCTAGACTTGGATATACCTTTCCTTGACTTAATGCTATATCCTGGGCTCTTTCGTCTTTCCATTTTTCTTCCCCTAGTCTCTGCAGTCAAAGCATTACCTGATATCTCACATGATCTTTTCCGTCGCATTTCTTCGCTAAGGATTACACTGACAACAATATCAAACTTTAAAGTACTAGATCCAGAGACAAAGTTACTAATGGCCATAACTAAACCATTACAAATGTTTGGCAATGAACACAAAAATAACATACCCCTAACTTCATCATAAAAAATTACCCCTACAAAATTTAATTGACTAGTAACCGTATTAAATTCATTTAAATGATCAACAACAGATCCACCTTCTGACATCTTCATATTAAATAAACGCTTCATAAGAAATACCTTATTTGAGGCTGAGGGTTTTTTATATAGTTTTTCCAATGCTGACATTAAACCCTATGTTGTCATTTCCTTTGAAATATTAAAGGCTACCGATGATGCTAGACACAACCGTATTGTTCCAAGTGCATTTCTGTCGAGAATATCCCATTTTGTGTCTGTCACACTTGTCAGCCTTTTTGTCTTTCCGCTCAATGGTAGGTACAAATCTTTTTGATATAGATAGTCTTCCATCTGCATCTTCCACAACTAGTAGTTTTGGCCATTAATTTTTTCGATCCTAAACCTACCATCTTCTGCCATTGCTCATACTTGAATCAGGAACCCTTCTCTCCTGTGAATTTATCAACCAAATAGACCTTCGACTTTGATACCAGCTGTTAGAAAATTATATATTACATAGCAATGGAACACATAAAATATTGAAGAAATATAAACACATAAAACACATAAAGCAAGAGAAACACATATATACGTGGTTCACCCAATTTGGGCTACGTCCACGGAAAAACAACCAGTCCTTCCTTTTATATTATCTAGCAAAATGAAGAGATACAACCCACAACAGATCTGTTATAATTCTCTCTTCTCTCTCACACAATATACTCTCTCTTTCTCGCTCAGAATACACATATACACAACCGCAATACAATTCCCTCATATATAGTGAGGAGTTGCCTTATAGGGCAAAAAACCCTAAATTAAACATAACTTTTACCATCAAGTCATCCACCTAATGAACGGTCCAGATTGACTACAAAATTAAAATATTTTACAAGTCAATTTTACATCTATTTTTAGCTTCTGGGGCAGTGCCCCCGAACCCCCCATCCGGGGGAGGCTAACCTCCGAGCGTGGAGGGGTGTACAGTCTTCCTAGGGTATACATCTAGTTGAAACAAAGACCTATGAATAAAGAAGATAATCAGGCTCCACACCCAACAATAGATGCATAATAACCCTTAAAAAACTCCTAGCTATCTTTCCTGTCCAACAATAAAGAGAAAATTTAAAAGTAAGAATCATTCCCTATATGTGGATTCATTGTTTTAGAGCTGATCATTTAAGGAATTTCATTTTTAAGAGTTTATGTTACTTTGATTCATCTTATGTGGGACCTTTAAAAATGGTGTGATATATGAGAATATGTTGGTTTATTTATTTTTATTTTTTAAGAGAAAAAAATGTAATTTTTGTTAATGGTATAAAAATCACATTTTGTAGACACACATTGTGTGTATGCAAATAACAATAGAAAGTACATTATGAAGTAGAAAGAGATAGAAGACAACACAGGGGTTCTTTTTATGGTTGAGAACCACTAAGTATAACGAAGAAAAAATAACAACAAAAGAGAAAAGATTATGGTTGACAACTAAAACTAGAATTTTCTTTTTTCTTTTTCCTTTTTTTTTTTTTCACTTTTTTCTAGTGATCAAGATTTGGTTTGAAAAGAACCAAAGCCAATTCATGTCTTGCTTGGGGGACTTTTATCAAAATGTGAGCTTTCAAAGGCATGAGCTCATTTAGTGCCCCTAGTTCTATCCAATGCCAAAAAGGTCTTTGGAACCATTCCATTTTGTTGAATGCTCACTATCTCTGGTTGGACTATAACTTCCTCTTTCAATATGTCTTCCTGATGGGCCATATCATTAATTTCTTCCTTTTTAGGCAGACGTTCCTTGTTATGTTATTCTTTATCGTTAGAGGGATATTGTTCGATGAACTGCCATCCTCTTGGTCTATTAGATTGTCTCTTCTTCTTCTTTGAATTCTTCTTTTCTTGTGGACACGTTTTCTATAAATGACATGTTTGGACACATATACGACATCAAAATGTTGTGTTCTCATAATCAAGAACTTGTTTCCAATGGAGTTTGTTGTGTTTTAAAATTATATGATCTGGGATCCCTTTGCTAAGATCAGTCTCCACACATATTTTGGCAAACATAAAGATTCCACTTTCTAATCGTTCCAGATCTATTTTTTGTATTTTCCGAAAGTGTTTCTAATGTCTTAAAGTACTTTATAATGCGAGAATGGAAATGGGAGGTTTGGGAGCCTAACCCAAATTGGAATGGTAGAAACCACCATATTATTGACATCAAATTCAGGGAACCATGGGGTGATGAATAACTTGACTCTATCCCAGAACCAAGGCCCTTCATTTAGTGCATAGTCCAGGTCCTTTTTTGTTTCAAATTGGACTATACAAAATCCCTTAATGGAAAAATCCATTTAATTAAAGCTTTTGGTTTTGGAAAGAAGCCATTAAATATGAAAATGACAACTTAAGATTGAATAACAAAGAAAATGAAAGATACCTCTTGGAGAATTACATCCATTGTTGGAGCTTTCTCCATTTGATCGATAATATATGGTCCTGGAATATTTTGATTTTGTTCCGCTAGAGCTACGGTCTTTCCTTGTGTTGTAGTTCTGAAAACCCTCCCTTGGATTGCATCTTTGAAGGAGACATTATGCCATTTGTTAACCTGGCTCCTTGGGCACCCCGACATAACTTGGAGTTCATTATAATAGTTGAATTCCTTATTATTCTTGTTTCCTTGAGTAGGGAGAAATCATGGAGGACTTTCCCTTCATATTGCAAGCTTTGGAAATTTTTTTTCAATACCCCATTTTTCCTGCAATAGTCTCTTTAAGGGATGAGACCGAAAAAGAGGATTTTACCTAGATAACAATGGTTTTCCACCCATGTTCCTTATAATAATATGAAATTTTGTGTCCTTCTCCTGCACTGCTGGAGGGAAGGAGGTGCCTCCTTTAACTGGTTTGTTGAGAATAAAGAAAGGCTTGTTGATGGAAACAAGGGGTGTTCAAACCCCAAAGCCCCTTGTTCCAACGATGCATAAATTTTTGATGTATTCAATATGAAAGAGTGATGTGGGCTGATAGAGATATGAATAAAAAATGAGGAGCCAAACTTAGATATTTTTCCCTCCCCATATGTAAGTAAAAGAGCTCCTACAATGCCACTATTGATGCTTCTGAAGGAATGAATGATGCTTGAAGTAGTCCGCAGCTAGGACATTGCACAAAGGCCTCTTATTGCGCTGAACCCCCTCCATAAATGTTCCTCCCTAACCATCGAACTTCCACTGTGAGGAGAGTAACGACACTACGCATGAGGGCACATAAAGTCGATGATGAGTGCCAAAATAAGAAAGAGACCCCACGAGATGAGACGTTAGAGATATTAGTGTTGTCCCACGGCCCAAACGTATAAATGTTAGATAGTTTCGGGCATGTAACAACGACGATGCAGGAGTGAATAGCAATGAAACCAAAACCTTGGATGTCATCGCTCCTACTCGTGTTACGATAAATATCCTCTATTGGAAACTTTCATTTCAACCTTTGGTAAATTTAATCTTATTATTCTAAACCAAAAATAACTGCTTCATCCTTGTGTGTTGCCAAATTTTGAGGCCTCCCTCCATGTAAATTTTGGTTAAAATAGCTTTTACAATGCTTCAATTTTGCTAATTTTGGATGATTTTTAATTTTCTTGATTTTCATTCTTGATGCCTTCATTATTTTCGTTTTGTTGCTAGCTTTTCGGCGATTCAAATTTAGTCTCATACCAAGTTACGGTTTGAAAAATATTCTTGATCAAAATTTGGTTAATTACACTGCGTAAACATAAAATATGTTTATTCTAATATTTTATTAATAATATAAATTAAATTTAGTTAAAACATTTAAATTTAATTAATTAATTGTTTACTTTTATTTTAAAAAACCACTCGGTTTAAGTTAGTTATATATATATATATTCTCTAGTTACCTTTTTTCTTGGAAATTTTAGATTTAGCTCATATCAAAACTTTTGGAGTGGCCAAGCCCTAGTGCGCCGTAACATGACATCAATGTGAGGTTTTGAAGGGTATTAGACAAATGGGTGGCATACGATAAAATGTTTCATATTACAGTAAAAGGAGGGTCCTATATGGGTCCCCTCCACTTCACGTAACATAAAACATGGCCATGTAACCATATAAATTGCACCCTTTTTTAAATCTTTAGCTTTATATTATATTTGTCTTATTTAAATTTGCTTTATTGTATTTTGTTTAATCTTTATATTTGTTGTTTTATTTAAAAATATAATATATATATATTATTTATTTTTAAATATTTTTTAATATATTAAAACATAATATAATAAAAATGCTCATAATTTAATGAATATAACTTAGTTAAATTAGTTAAATAAGTTTTAAACTTATGATTTTGGAGAATGATATTTTGGGTGTTACTCAACGAAATGAGGTAAATGTAGATTTGTTGGAAAATTAATTTTATGGAGAACAATTTGGAAACATTAATTCAAGTAGATATAAACATTTAATATTTCAAAATTTGAGAAGAAGTTACAATTACGAATTTGTAATCAAAAATGATTTCCTGAGTTTGTTTTGGGAAAAAATCTGACCAAGAAGATTTATTGTTGCTAATTGATTCGTGAAATTGCTCAATTGTCAATACTTTATAGGAAGCTCAAATTTTGTTTTATTAATTTGATGAATGAGATTTTAATTCGATAATTTGTTTTTCACAAATCTAGAAATATGAGTTTTCTCTTAATTTTTAATTGGTTTTAATTTTATTTTTGGTTATTTTTTGCAGCGAATTCTTCCAAGAGATTAAGCCTAAGGATTGGGAACAATGGTGATTGGAGCAACATATCAACAAAATACTTTTACAACTCTAAAAACCTAGATCTAAACTTCATTGAATTAACTTCCTTTAGGGGATTTCATTTTGTAATTATATAAATAGGAGCTTTGTAGCATAACAAAGTGTTCCTCTTTTCTGAAAATAAGATACTCTTTGCACTATTGCAAGAGGATTTTGGTTGTAGTATTAGTGGGAATGCTCAGATCTAGACTTGGGGACTTTCATTTTGAGATTGCAACTCTATTGTAGAGATAGATCATGTACTATTGCAACTCCATTTTCTATTGGTAGGGTTGATTGTATTGGGAGGACTATTGAAGAAATTCATTGTAAGGACACAACACGAGATATATAAGTTTTTGTTTGTATTCAAATGCTATTATTTGTCAATATAAATTTTGTTTTTTGTTATTATATTTGTGCCAAGGATTCTATGTTTTGCACTATTGTTAAATATGTGAATTTTTTGTTTATTGGATTAGCTATATGATCTTATAGTTACATAGATTTCTATTGATTTCTCGATTTTTTCTTGCATTTAATCAAATTTCTGAGTAACTTTTTACTCAGAAATTTGTCACTATAAATTGATTTAATTGTCATTAAATGATGTGAACTATTTTCATGTTTTAATGGATTATCTCTTATTATTTTTATCTCTAAAACAAAGTATGTCATGCATTAAAGATATCAATTGTTAGACCTATTTCAGCAACTCGATATTCATCATTAAAAGCATGATAAATCCCTATCATCTTTAAATCTTTGCACTTGGTATTTATGAAATATCTCCTATATATCGAGTTAGAGTAGTTTCTTTAATTTCCACACTGCATTTAAATTTAGATTTAGATTAATTCATTGCATTTTTAGAAGTCTCTTTTCATAAGAGTGACTACATTGGTGCCTTGGATGAGCCCTCGTGTCAGCTTAGGGACTACTTTCTTTCAATTGCACAACAGGAGGGTAGGTATGATTGCTTCTTCTTGTTGATGGTAATTGGAGATATCACAAGTCAACAAGGAGAGTGAAGGGTAACTAGACCCACTTGAACTGGTCATAATCACCATCCCAAACAAATAAGGGCTTTGTTTGGGTCCTAACCGGGTGATCTCTCAATTGTTGATTACGGTCATTTTTTGCCATCAACATTACACCATCATATCTATTTTTCAAAAAAATGTTTTTCTTTTTCTATATGACATATTTTTATATGTTGAAAAACATTGTCATATGCATAGGGAATTTTCTAATGAATAATGTAAAATATATATGCATACCAAATTATTGTACTATTTTGATGGTTACAATTATTCATGCTTTTTGTTGACCAATTTATGTATGGTGATCTTTTTTGTAGTGATGATATAATAGCTTCATTTTAAGCCAACTTACCGAAATAATGAACTCGTGCAAATGTATTATGAAATCATTTAATAATAATAGTGTAATAACTTAGATTAAGCCTCTTTAAAATTGGTCCAGATTTAAATAGGAACACAAAAAATTACAGATATAACCATAAATACAAAGATGCAGTAGAAATAACACTTCATTTCATTAGTATCAATCACTGAAATATGCTTACAGACTGAATGGAATTAGGACTAGCTCGGGCTATGGTAGCTTATCTCTGAGAAGAGATGTGGCGGCTACATGCCTCTGCACTGTGTTACATTGAGGCTCAAAGCCCTATTTATTGTTGAGAAACAATGGAAAATCCTAAACATCCAAAAACCTAACCCTAGGAGATGAAGCACCAAACTATGGGCCCGATTTGGGTAAATTGGTACATCAACTTCTCGGGGTTGTAACTTTGGCATACGATCTTCGTTTGATGTGCACAATATCTCGTTCGAAAGATCTATCCGAGGACTACAACTTTTGAGTGAGCAACATTAGTCCACAACCTATGTTGCTCTTGGTTTTCCCAAAAAACGTCGTTTACGGCCTCAAAACGACTCCAAAAGTTCAGGACCCGAAAAACTGCCAAAAATAGTAAATTGTGCTACAAATAAGGAAACTGAAAAATTGAAAGAAACAATGGTGGGGGTCCAAGTGGAATAGATGGGTGGCCACCAATATCCACTTGGATCATTCCTCCCCCCTTAGGAAGCAATGGTCCCCATTACGTTGAGTTCCTCTATGAGATGAGGAAACTTCTACTGAACTTGGTCCTTGGTGAGCCACTTGCCTTGGTGAAGGAGTTGGCCTGCTTTGACAACTCGATATATTTCGATCCTTTGTTGTCGGGTGTTCTTGATCTGCGTGTCCATGATCCGATCATTTGTCACTTGTTCCATACAATCTGGATTTAACTCTGTAAGTGTGAGCTGTTCTGCAATGTCTGATGTGTCTAGAAATGGTGGGAAGTATGGTCGAAGGTGGTCCACATTGAACACTGGGTGCAGGCCAAAGAATGGGGGAATGCTGAGCTCAAATGCATTGTCTCTGTTGTATAGGTAAATCCCCTCTACGGATAGAGGCGATCCCTACTAGCCCAACAGGGGTCTAGCAACAATCGAACAATGCTACACCGCAGGTTCCTAGTTGTAATTAACAAGTGGGTGAGAATAACCTACTCGGATTCCAACGCTTGTTTGTCGAAGAGATATTCCTCTCGCTCCTTCGCTCCAGCCGATCACAATTCCCCGCTATCCTCGCGGATGAATACCTGCACAAGCAAAAGAGAGCAAACAAAAGCGTAAAATCTACTAACAACAACTATGTATCGGTCAAGAAAGATACAATTTGCATTAATCAATCATTGAACAAATGTAAATGGAACCATAAGAGTAGTCATCTATCTTTATTAACAAAAAGTAGAGTAAGGTACAACCGGTGTCCTGACGCTGAGTCCTTCCCTAGAGGGTCCAGCCAGCGTATCTTCCAAGCATTCACCTTTGGAGCAAATCTCCCAAGTCAAAAGGTCTCTCTCTCACATACAAGGCAACAAGCTCATGACCTTCCTCAAGCTCAAAGCAATCCTCACACAACACACCAAATGCCTACAGAAAGCAGCACTAAAATGCACTAAGAATTCCTCAATCAAAGTCTATATGTTCCAAAACTATCTGCTCATGGGCCATGGAGGAGGCTTATAAAGAAAAGGAGCCTCCATGAATAGGTAAGGGATGAGCTTTCCTCCAAGATAAGTGGATGGTCAGTCGAACAGACATGCCAGAGAAAGGATGGCGACCTCAACAATGCTAACAACCAGTTCTGGAGGGATCTGGAAGGCTGGTTGTTGGAACAAATTCGCCCAAACAGGTTCAGCGCGGAAAACCGGTGAACTGCCGCGCTGACATCGCAAACATACGTAGAAGAAATCTCGTCAGCGCGAAAAGGACAAACGGAGGGGGCGCTGTTCGTAGAAATGGGACCAGTGCGGAAAAGACGTGTTCTTCCGCGCTGGCAGCGCAACAATAACATTGGCCTCCGCCTGTCAGCGCGGTTATTTTACCAACAGACGCGATGATCCATTTAACTTAGGCAAAGAGGGTTTTTTAGCCATTTTGAGGAGCATGAGTATGGGTGAATGTGGTTTATAGCACAGCAGGGAGACTGACATGATTGCAGTGACATTTTACTGTGTAACAGATGCCCCCTAAAGCATGAAGCCCGAGAGAGTGGGAGGGGTGAAATGCTTTACAAGATTGCTGGGCTGGAACACCACTGGAGAGAACCTGCAGGCGGATACAACTGATATTTCAATTACATGTAGTCTAGGTATGGGCGCAGCCATCCATAAGACATATAGAAACAAGGTCTATGGTGTGGACGCAGCCACCCAGCTAAGAAGACCATAATGATAAGAGGTATGGTCGCAGCCATCCTTAAGAAGACTCAGGCATGGTCGCAGCCATCCGTCAGACGAGTCATGTAATGATGTCCCACAAAATCGCAACCTGGTCCACAATGGACTAGAACCAGGGTCTTGCGCTCCATCCAAATCCGAACAAAGTACAAGTTCAAACATGTGAACAGATGTGTCGAAGTCGAACATGCTTGAACATCGTCTGATTACCAGCCAATAATGAGAGCTGTTAACAGACGCGAGAGGGGCCACCCATGATGACGATGGTCCTCAAGGTA
>APFE031393136.1:2691-34954 GCA_000404065.3 Pinus taeda | reverse complement strand
TTGGTCCATGAATTCTATTTAAAGCGCATGGAGGGTCATTTGTAGGTTAACCGTGCATGAGAGAAGCTTATGTAAATTTTCATTCGTTTATTAATAAATTGCCTGTAGTAGCCACGTTGGCGCAGGCCGTGGACTGTTTCCCTCTCTGAGGGTTTTAACCACGTCAAAATACTGGTGTATTGATCTGTGATCTGTTTGTGAGCGGTGTCCTTTTGGTGTTCTGTCTGAGGAACTTACCCTGTAAATTCCTACACTACTATTGCCTTGCACCTATACCAAGGTTGCTATTTCACTTACCATTCATGTTATCTTATATAAAGACAACGATTTTTTGGGCTCTTCATTTTGTTGGAGTAGCCGACTCTGAAGAATGCGACAACTCTTCCTTGAAAAATTTCCTGGACACCAATTCATCTTATGTCCCTTCGATCTTTTGTTGCATTCAACACTACTACACGGAGGGGGATTTTAAGACAATAAATATTTTGTCTTAAAATTTTCAATACGAGGTGCTAGTTAAAAAGGTAAAGAATTAGGAGCTCGCATTTACATTGTTGATGGGTTCTTTAGGAAGTGGAGCGATGGAGGCCGACAAGAACTAATGGGATTTAAGGTGATGGAGGCCGACAACAGAGGTGTGCTTAATGGGAGGAGCAATGGAGGAACTTTCACTAAACATGGATAGGCAATAACATAGTTGGAGTACTTTTTAGGGTCTTCATCGATTGTGTTTTACTATGCGTTTCTTGATTGTTTCATTTATTTTGAATGCTACTTCTTCTTCTCCTCTTTTCAGAACGAAAAAAAAATGGTATGTTTGTATTAAAATATAAGGATAGTACATAATTCAGATTCTGTTCATTATATTACCCTTTCATACTTCTCCTATCATTCTTATGCCCATACATTTATATTTTCTTGTTCTACAAAATGTGTATTTCTTAACATCAAACTTTAGCTTATAACCATTACATTTTCATAAACGAAGACTTTCATTATCTAAAGATACATAACTTCCATCAAAATTAGGCATGTGTTAAAATGTCTCCTAATAGTAGTTGATGTTCCGTGCATTTACCATGATACACTGCTAAAACATTTACCTATTTCCTTCGAAATGCCTCTTTTAGATAGGAGGTTCGTTGTCCAATTGTGTTCTCTGTATATATGTTGGAAATGTATATGATTAAAAGTCCTTACCAAGTTTTGAATCCTCATCATCTAATTTGCAAGTATGGTGGGGTTGACATTAGTATGCTTGGTTACCCAGTCAATGATTCCTTTTGCATCTCCATATACCTAAATTTTTTCTAACCTTAGCCCTTTTGCTACGATAAGGGTTCCCCCTAGTGTGTAATCTCTGATTTTTTGTTTGATCCCATTCTGCCCTCCCAGCAGAAGTGGAAGAAATTATTAGGCTTAGTAACTATGAGTGCACCACATCCACATTTCCTTTGATTGTTGGCTCCGTAAAAAAAATCCAACCGCATATTCTTTCCAAATATCAATTAATTTTCATTTCTTGTTTCTGTCAGACTTGATCACCAGCCCGATCTCATTGAAAAAGCAATTGTCTTGATAATGGCTTCTCTAACAATCACAGTTTTTTGATAAAAAAGGTTATCGTTCCTACTTTGTCATATAATACATATGATATATAATGGGAGGGGCCTATACTTCTTGTGTGAAGTGAACCATGAAAAAATACATCTGGTAAAAGGTTGATAAGTGCTAACAAAAGGAAGCTTCATTTATTCCATAACCACATCCCAAATCAACCTTGCATACGATCATTTGATTAATAAATTATCTGTATCTCCTCCCCTCGCCATGCATAGAGGGCATATTCCAGGACCAATGAACCCACACTTTTGTACGTTGTCCCATGTTAATATACGATCATGTTCTGCTAGTGAGCAAAAATATTTTAATTTGTTTGGGAGATTCCATCTCCATATATCCCATAGATGCTTATTATAGTCATTGATCCTCTCGGACCTTCGCAACTTCAAGTAGATGTCTTGGACCATCAAATTGTTCTTTTTCATTTTACCCCCCCATATCATATAGTCTTTCTTATCACCAAGAGTGATGCCAATAGATTGAAGTTGCACTACGTGTGACCCCCATTCCTCATGATATGTCTCTGGTATGCCAAGATATTTGGCCATTCTCCAACTCTGTTGATCAATGTTTTGAGTCCCTACAAAATATATCCGCTACAAGCAGGTAATGTCCTTTCTGTAAAGGATTTGCAATAGATTAAGGGATAATGAATGATTTCTAGCCTTCCCATGATGGCGGCTAATCCAATTTTGATCTTGGATCCATCACCAGTCCCCAATGGACAAACCCCAACATCCAATGTAGAGCGTGTTGAAAAGTGTAACTAGGTTTGGTATTCATAATGACATGTGTAAATATGATTTTATGTAATTGATGTAAAGAAGAAAATAAAATTATTTTTGTAATTCTTGAATCATGGGTTTCATGATCAAGGAATTTTATTTTAGTTAAGGTTCCTATTGTGAGCCTTTGGGTTTGTCATCAAGTCATAATATTCTATTGAGTCAATGTTATGTATGGAAGACCCTTCTTGGGCATGTTATGAATATATGTGAGTCAATGAAAGAATCAAACAGACCCTCCAAGATCAAGCTCAAGCATCTCCTTCAAGTCGGCCTTAAATGAAATTATGCAGCTTCACTAAAGGACATGTTGGCTCACACATAACTCAAGTAGGCCAATTTACATGGGAAACCCACTATAAATAGGGAAACTTGACCTCATTTCAAGGACATAATTTTAGTCAAGGAGAAGTATGCAATAAGGAGTGCGAGAATCATTAGGAAAGTAGGCTCTTAACCAACAAAGAGAAGGAAAGGAAGAGTGATGTCCTTAGCATTGTTTTTGGGTTTGTTTTGGGTTGAATCACTCCATAGGTATGAAGGATAGATCATATCTATTATAGAAAAAGCCAAAGTACTACAGTCCCTTTTGAAGTTCAAGTCAAGGAGAAAACTAAGTAGTATCTTAAGCTAAGTTGTCAAGGAGGTAGCCTCCACCTAAAGAGAAGGAAATTAAGGCACAAGAGAAGGTCATCTACATGTACTAGGGTTTCCGAATTAGGGCTGAGAAGTTGCAGGTTTGAAACAGAGAAAAGGAAGTCAAGATCTGAAAAGTAGCAGAGACATAAAGAGGAAATAGGTAGTTGACTATCATTGACTCTGTTAAGAAATATAGGTCAAAATAAGGAGCTTGGTGCAACGGTCTTGGAGAGGTCAAATAGATCAAGGGTCTTGGTCTTGGTATTAATCAATTGAAGTCTCTATAATGAGAAGAATTCGTATGGGTTTTCCTCTCAAGTGGGAGAGGTTTTGGCCGTGACTGATCACCTATATTATGTGTCTCTTGTGTCTTTATTTTTTATGCTTCGGTATTTGTGATCCGAACTCGGATGTTAAATAAAAAAGAAAAGCTATTATAGACTCATGTGCAGGAATGCCTATATTATTTAGTGCAACAGATAAAAAATATTGCGAATAACATAGACAATGAACAATTATAAAACATAATACACACACATCAACATAGTTAGAATAATGAAGGAGTTCACCAGACCCCTTGTCTACGTCTCCTGGTCCAGCTTTCAACAACCTTTATACTATATCTTCAAGAATAGATTTTATAGGTGTGAGCTCAATTAGAGCCATAACATAACAACAATGATATTACACAGGGATTTCACTCAAAAATCTCGAGTCTAAAGAGTGCACAAACTCTCCCTCTTAGTACCCCTGATCAACTGTTAATAGTTGTGTGTTTCTCTGACTCTCTGTCTCCCCTCTATCTCCGAACTCTAACTTGTCTCTATTATGTTATGGGATGGATTTTTAAGCTTATCGTCGTTGTCTGTTCACCTCCATTTTGGGCTCTTAGGCTCCTAGCCCCTGTCCATTCATCTCCCTTTTGAGCGTTAAACACTCATTGTAATAAACACTTAAGGCACTAGAAAGTTGTTTACAAATGAAAGGATCTTTGGGCACGAGTGGAAATCCCCAAAAATACACTTCTCGTTCAAAAATGGAAATACACTAAAACACAGAAAAACTCGACAAAACATCGCATATCGGATTTCAAATTTTATAGTGTCACATCCATAACCCTGTCGGGTCCGTAAAACAGCTCGTTCATTGTCCACCACTTGATCAGTGATCGATAATCCATGGTTGACGATCATTTCGGGCGACCTACTTGCACAGAGATTACCTGCCCGAAAAAACGATTTTCTCTCTCTTGCATTGTGCTACGTGTCAACTTTTGTATGGAATCAGGCGGAGCCTCTCCATTACCACTTACAACCTGAAGCCCGCCCGAAATACCGCTTACCACGAAACTGAAATCCTTCGCTATTTTATTTCATAACTCCTTCAGGTCCGCCTGTGTGAATTCCTCGCTTAGGTTCCATGCGATGCAATTTTGGTAGTTGATTTGGACCATTGATCTGCACGCTTGATCAGTGGTTCACGTTGTTTCACTTGTATCGCTATCACATTTTTCTTAAGGCTAAGGCCTATTGACATTGCTTGGCTTTCTCCGATGTGATATCAATGCTTTATTGCTGTGATTTAACCCCGATGTTGTTTTCTATGGTTTTAACATATTTGAAGGCTTTTAAAAGGATTGTTTAAGATCCATTTTGGATCACGCCTTCCCACTAAAAAGATTTTGGACCACCAAAATTTGGTTTTAGGCATCGATCAAGTGAGGATTCAGTTCCCTCACTTGTCCAATTTCTATCCATCATGCCTTGCTTGGATTTGAACCTTTGAGTCCTACTCTCAGGTACTCAACATCCCCTTGATGCGTACTTCTTACCTTCCTGTCCAGAACTATGTCCTCTTGTAACTCATTAAGATATTCAGGCAACAAATCCTCAATAGAAGGCAGCTGAATTTTCTCTTCAGGATCCTCAACCAATGAAGGTTCATACAATCTCAAGTTTTCTACATTAACGACTGAATAGATCTGCATATAAGCTGGCAAATCAAGGCAGAAAGCGTTTTCACCAATTTTATCAAGTATCTTGAAAGGTCCATACCATATTGGTTTTAGCTTCTTACCTTCACCCTAGATTCTGTCTTTGTTGATGTACAACCAAACTTGATCACCAACTTGGAAACTATGCTCAACTTGATGCTTGTCATGTCTTGCTTTTTACTTAGCTTGACTTCTTTCTAGATGTTCCTATACTACCTGGTGAATTTCCTTGATTTGTTCAATGACTTGGTTTCTTTATCCACATCACTGTTTCCATCAACTACTATGTCTTTACCAAAGAAAAAATCCAAGGGAGACTTTGGTATAAAACCAGAACAAGTCTCAAAAGGAGATCTCTGAGTAGAAGAGTGCTTGGCACGATTGTAAGCATGTTGCACATAACACAAATTCTCATCCCAAAGCTCAGGATGCTTGCTACAATTGTTGGCTTGTGTTATATTCTTTCCACGGCTAACCTACGAAGTGAACTAGGGGGTTAGAGGGGGGCTACCCAGCCCCCCTCTACGGGGTCTGTGGCAATGCCCCGATAATTTTTTTTTTGGACCCTATATTAGGTTGGGCGGAACTACCTATGGTTTTCAGTCCATGGTTTTTCACGCGATGGTTTTTGGTCTATGGTATTGGATGCTTCGAAATGTATAAATATGTATTGTAACATTGGAAGGAACATAATGAAAAGTCAAGCTAGTAGTTCTGGTTTTGAGATCCACGGGAAACTCTCTGTGTATATGTGTTTTATGTGTTATGCTCTCACATTGTTTACTTTTTGTGTTTTAGAATTCTTATGCAGGTAATTTCTGTACAGGGTTAAATCCTACAACAATAGCCTCTGATCAACTAGATCACTGTCCTATTAACCACTTCTATCTGACCATCTGTTTGTGGATGAAATGTTGTGCTCTTCTTCAACTTGGTGTCCATCAACTCCCATAGATTTGACCAAAACTTCCCAACAAATTGAGAATCTCGATCAAATACAATAGAAGTGGGTAACCCAAAATGAACCCATACATTCTGAAAGAACAACTTTGTTGTTTGTTCAGCTGTAACCTGCTTGTTACATGGTATCAAAATACACATTTTACTGAACATATCCACAAAACATACAAATAATCATGACCTTTCCTAGACTTTGGAAATCCTCCAACAAAATCTGTGGAAACACTTTCCCAAGGAAGAGAAGGAATTGGAAGTGGAGTTTACAAGCGTAATTTCTGATTATTGGGCTTGCTTGTAGCACACATGGTACATGCTTTAATATATCTAGAAAATATCTCATGCATTCTTGGCCAATAACAAAAGCTTTGCAATTGTGCAACTATTTTACTTACACCAAAATGACCTGATAGGAGAGAAGTATGTGCTTCTCGAATTATGTTAACTCTTTTAATTAGTGGAATGCATAACTTTCCCAAATGATATAAGAGTTGGTCTTTTACATCATAATCCAATTCTTCCACTTGCTTGCCATGACTTAAAGCTGCATATACATCTTTAAAATCTACATCTTGAGCATATTGTTCAATGTAACTTTCATGCATTACTGAGTTATGCTTAAGTATAGTAGATGCATTTATGGTTGGTATTGATAACATGTCTGCAACCTTATTGTGTATGTCTTTCTTATATTTGATGACAAGATGAAATCGTTGCTGAAAACCCATCCACCTATAATGTCTTGATTGCTACAACTTAGTTTGCGAGTGAAAATATTGAAGTGGTTGATGATCTGTATGTATGATTGTTTCTTTACCCATTAGATAATGTTTCCACTTTTTCACACTTTGTACTAATGAATACAATTCTTTATCATATGTGGGATAATTAATTACAGTAGAAGTAAATGTCTCAAAATGATAGCATATGGGTTTTCCATGTTGCATCAACACTGTTCCCATGGCATAGTCACTGGCATCTATCTCAATCTCAAATGGATGTTCAAGATCTGGTAGTGCTAGTGCTGGTGTTGTACTGATTTTCTTTTTTAAGGTGTTGAAGGCTTTCTGCTATTTGCCTCCCCACTTAAACACATGTTTCAATCTTGTTAAAGCATGTAATGGAGCTACAATCAAAGAAAAGTTAGCAATAAACTTTCTCCAATATTGTGCCACCCCTAGGAAACTCCTAACCTCTGTAGCAGATTTGGGTTTAGGCCAGTTAACAGTGACTTCAACTTTAGAGGGATCTATCTTCAATTCACCACCCCCTACAATATGACCCAGATAATTTAAATATGTTCTGCCAAATTCACATTTTGACAGTTTTACATAGAGATTTTCTCTTTTTAAAACATCTAAAGTGTGCTTTACATGGTCTTCCCATGTCTTAATAAAAACAAGAATGTGATCTAAATAAACAATTACAAATTCATCAATAAATGGTCTGAGTACATCATTCATAACTCTCATAAATGTAGCAGGAGCATTTGTTAAGCCAAAAGGCATAACCAACCACTCATAAAGTCCTTGGTTTGTCTTGAAAGTAGTCTCCCATGCATCCTGTTCTGAAGCTTTGACCTGATGATAACCACTTTGCAAGTCTAACTTAGAAAAGTAAACTGCTTCTTTCAATTGATCTAATAAATCATCAATATGTGGGAGAGAATAACGATTCTTGAGTGTTATTTTATTTAGTGCTCTATAATCGATGCACATTCTCCATGAACCATCTTTCTTTCTCACCAGCATGATTGGAGATCCACATGGTGCTATACTTGGTTGTATAAACCCTTTATCGAGCAACTCCTGTACCTGCTTCTTTATCTCTGCATTCTCTAAAGCTGAAAACCTATACATTCCAATGTTAGGTAATGGAGCATCTTGCTGCAAATAAATATCATGTACTATTTCTCACTTGGGTGGCAGACCTTTAGGTTCTTGAAATAGAACGTCATATTTTGAAACAACTTTAACTATATCAGCTTTCTGTTTAGAATCACAACCTTCAAATGCATTGGATTTTTTAGGATCCTTTGCCTTTACAACCATTAGTAAAAACTGCTTACTTGAATTCACCATTCTTTTCATCTGTCCTGCGTTTATGAGAGAATAGTTATCTTTAAGTTTATGAGCTCTTACAATATATTCTATTCCATATTTAGTGAGTTGATACTTATTCTCAGCTCTATAGAAAATAGCTTTCCTATCATACAAGTATGGATTTCCCAAAGCAATACCACATATATCCAATGGAACTATATCTAACTCAACCTCATTTACAAATGTTGATACAATAGCAAACCTAAGTTTACATTGTCTCGTTACTTGTAGCATTGTTTTATCACACACCCAACCTAATGGATATGGATTCTCATGAGGTTTTGTTTGTGATCCCAACTTCTTTACAATTGTTTCAGAAATCAAATTTACGTGTGATCCACTATCGAATAAAGTATCAATCTTATTTGCTTGGAGATCACTCTAATATGAAAAAGCTCATTTCTTTCCCTCTCATTATTTTCATTATCAACAGATTGTGCAGAATTACTCGTGGATGTTTTAGAATCTTTACCTTTAATACCTGTGGCTGTAACTATTGCTTCATCGCCTAAATCTGATCCCAAGTCCTGTTTAATGGCAATAACATTATTTTTTTTCCTTTCCACCAAACTTCTTAGGTTTTAGTTCTGGATGCAAAAACTAGCAGTGTGCCTCATCATGGCCTTCTTTCTTGAAATGAGTGCATGAAGGTTTATCCTTCTTTACAGTGTTTTCTTTCCTCTCCTTCCATTTAAGTTTCTTCTTTTCCTTGCTCTTGCTTACAGAATATTTAGATGATCCCCCAACCTCTAGGTTTACATTCTTACCTCTAGCTTCTAGATGTGTGGCTTGAACTGATACATCATCTAAGCTAGTGGGATTAAACATGAGAATAGTGTGCTTTAAATAGCTATGAAGACCACCTACTTACTTTAATAAAGTCTCAGGTGAGTCTAATGATATACCTAGAGTTAAAGCTCTCTTTCTGAATTCTTGAGTCTAAATTTGTACACTTTGACCCTTCAATTGATGAAGAGTTTGCCAACTCATCATTGCCTGCTACATGTAAGCGAAAGGAGAGAATTTATTTTTGATAGCGGAAACAAATTCATTCCAGTTAGAAATGATTTTACCATGTTTTTGCAGATCAGCTTGTGTCTTGCCTTCCCACCATACTAGTTCAGGTCCTCCAAGTCGAAGGCTAGCTAGCTGAACTTTCTTCCTTTTTGAATCAACATTTTGTACCCTGCAATATACATCAATTTGTCTTATCCAATTATCTAGATTTTCTGCAATGAGTTCTCCATCATAAATTGGCAAATCAAACTTCACATCTAATTTGATTAAATAAGTTTTCTTCTTCTTCTTAGAAGAGCTAGAAGATGAGGATGCAGAGGTGATGATGGAGGAGATGGTGGAAGAGGCATTTCCCCTTTCCCTTTGCCTTCTGGAGGGGCAACTAGAAAAGGTTCCTCTGCTCCTTTATCTGGTTTAGGTGTTAAATCAGAATATCAGAATATAGAATATCAAGAAAAAAAGGTATTACAGACTCATATGCAGGAATGCCTATATTATTTAGTGCAACAGATTGAAAAGATTATGAATAACATAGACAATGAACATTTATAAAACATAATACACACACATTAACACAGTCAAAATAAAGAAGGAGTTCACCAGATCCCCTGGCTACGTCTCTTGGTCCAGCTTTCAGTGTCGACCTTTATATTATGTCTTCAAGAATAGAGTTTACAGGTGTGAGCTCAATCAGAGCCATAACACAAAAATAATGATATTACACAGGGATTTCACTCGAAAACCTCAAGTCTAAAGAGTGCACAGACTCTCCCTCCTAGCGCCTCTAATCAACTGTTCGTAGTTGTGTGTTTCTCTAACTCCTTATCTCCCCTCTGTCTCTGAACTCTGACTTGTCTCTATTCTATTATGCGATGGATTTTTAAGCTTAATGGCGCTCTCTATTTGCCTACATTTCAGGCTGTCGGGCTCCTGACGCCTATTTGTTCATCTCCCTTTTCAGCATTAAACACTCATTGTAATAAATGCTTAAGGCACCAGACAGTTGTTTACAAATGGAAGGGTCTTTGGTCGCGAGTTAAAATCCCCAAAAATACACTTCTCATTCAAAAACAAAAATACACTAAAACACAGAAAACCCAGGAAAAATGCCGCATATCAGATTTCAAATTTTATAGTGCCACATCTATAACCCTATCAAGTCCATAAAACAGCTCGTTCATCGTCCACCATCTGATCATTGATTGATAATCCACAGTTGATGATCATTTTTGGTGGCCCACTTGCACAGAGATTACCTGCCCGAAAGAGCGGTTTTCTCTCTCTTGTGGTGTGGTACGTGTCGGCTGGTGCATGGAATTGGGTGAAGCCTCTCCAATGCCACTTACCGCCTGAAGCCCACCCAAAATACCGCTTACCATGGAACTCAAATCCTTCACTATTTTATTTCATACCTCTTTCAGGTCTGCCTATGTGAAGTCCTCCCTTACGTTCCATGCGATGCGATTTTGGTAGTTGATCTAGAACGTTGATCTGTGCACTCGATCAACAGTTCACATTGTTTCACTTGTATCGCTGTCACATTTTTCTTAAGGCTAAGGCCCATTAACACTGCTTGGCTTTCTCCGATGCGATATCAATGCTTTATTGCTGCGATTTAACCCTGATGTTGTTTTCTATGGTTTTAACATGTTTGAAGGCTTTTAAAAGGATTGTTTAAGAACCATTTTAGATCAATCTGTTTGATGAATAACACTATAATAATCTAACTAAAGAGAAGATAATAATCTAAAGGAGTAGAAAGCATTCATAAGAAGTTATCGTTACAAGAGAAATCACCTAGTTTCTATGCCCTACATTTCTCAATAGAGTGTGCATCGTACTTCTCCATATGTGTGAAATAACATATTTCTTCTTGGTACCACTACTAATCCGCAAGGAGAAATTTTGGCCAAACATATATTTTTCCTTAATGATATGAGACCACACACCATTTTCAGACACTTCCCTCCACATATTTTTTATAGTCAAATCCTTGTTAAAAGTGGATGTATCTACGAAACCCCAACCTCCTTTGTCCATTGGCCTTACAAGTGTTGACCATCATACCATATGAACTTTTTCTTGTAACTGTGTTCCAGCGCATAAGAAGCGGCTCATGATAGATTCTATCTTATGTATGATCTCCCATGGCAGTAAATAAAGGCGGATACAATATATTGAAATTTTTGTAGCATCGATTTCATCATTACCATCCTTCCGCCCATCGTCAATGATCTGTACCCAACTATCCAATTTTTTTGTGAAATCTTTAAATTAACCATGCCCAATCCTGGTTATAGTATCCTTTCGGTTTCATCTTAAACCTAAGGTAGGTGAAACCATCATCCAAGATTGATGATGCTACCCAAAACATATCACATAAGTCCTTTGTTACATTCTCCTCACTATCATTGTGTAACAAGATTGATTTTCCTTCATTCATATACAAACTAGACACAACTCCAAATGATTTAATGAGGTATCTCATGGTTCTCCACTCTCCAACAGTGGATTCCCCACTGAGTAAAATGTCATCTATGAACATTAAATGAGAGATGGAAATATTTCTGGTTACTCTAATTCCTTTAATAATTCCATTATCCTTTGACACCTTCATTTTTCTACTAAGAGAAAGAGTAATGGAGACATGGCACATCCCTGTATAATTCCTCTATATGCATTAAAAAACTGTGAAGGCAAGCCATTAATAATGATAATAAAATTTGTAGTTTTGAAACATGCCAAAATCCATTTAATGTTAAATAGAGACATACCATATTTTAACAAGACCAAGAAGAGGAATTCCCAATCAATGTAATCATATGCTTTGCTCAAGTTTACCTTTAAAAGGAAATCTCTTTGTTTCCATGATTTAATAGAGTGCATCATCTCCTGGTCAATACCAATTACATCTTGTATTTGTTTAACTTCTAAGAAGCCAAACTATAACTTTGTAATATGCTTTGACAACACTGGCTTCAACCTACTCACAATCAATTTTGATATCATTTTGTACACCGCATTATAGTGAGATATGCGACGATAATTTGGAAAGGTTCTTGGTTCCACCCTTTGGGGATTAATGCTATGAAAGTTGCATTTATGGCCCCTGAGATGAACCCATGAATCCTAGATTCTTCAGCTACTGCCAACAAATCTGGGATCATCAAATCAATGAAGTGAATAAAAATTTCAACCCCCCACCCATTTGGCCCAGACTTTTCTCCTTTTCACATTCCTTCAATATCCTCATTAATTCCTCCCTTTTGATTGGTTGTCCCAATCTTTCATTATCCTATGACGTGAACATGTTTGGAACTTCTTCGATGAAATTCATTTCCAACCAGAAAGATGTCTCTTGTGCCGAGAATTTGCCTTTGAAATGTGTGAACGTTTCTTGTTCAATACATCTCTGTGAACTAAACATGTTTATGGAGTCATCTCTTATCCTCGTTATGGAATTGATATGTTTCCTCGCATGGAAATGTGTGTGGAAATATCTAGCATTTTTATCTCCATCTTTTATCCATGTTGCCCTGCTCTTCACGCGGATGTCTTCTTCCCATGAAGAATGTCACTTCTCTTACACTCCAATTCAATTATCTTGCGTTGGTATTCCTCTAAGAAGAATAATGGGTCTTGAGGATCATTGAAATAACATAGGAAAATGTTAATCTCCCTAAGAGCTTTAGTGTTTTCCTTCTTCATCCCCCTAATCCATTCCTGAGTGACCCTTTTAGCTCTCTAAGCTTTAGACATATGGATGTCATGTGATATTATATAGGAGGATTAATGACCAAGGCCAAACATTTCATACTAGAGCCCCAAATTCATCCATTTTAAGCCATTTCAGGTTGAATTTGAAGGGATATCATGATCTCTAATGTTCCCCTTTGTCCCATGTTAGCGTAATGAGCAAGTGATCAGAAATAAATGTTGGAATAATATAAGATCTTATATATGTTGGATGATTAGCCATAGTCTTATTAACCATAAACCTATCCATTTTTTTTGAGACACCCTGCTCACTAGTTCTGCAATTCCTCCAAGTGGGGCCAAGAGGATCTGATGTCACATCCAATAGGGAAAAATCCTCCATCAAACCTCTGAAATAAGCAGCTATACTATCAATTCTAGACTTTTGTCCCCAAGTCTCTTCCCTCCCCATAGAAAAATTAAGATCCCCTACGATGATCATGGAACTTAATGTAAGGATTCTCGATTGCACATCTTAGTCCCCAAATAATCTACGCCCCACATATGGAGCATATGAATTGACAATTCATACCCTTTGATAGTTTCCCATCATGTGCATAGTCATACTAATCCCTGCACATGACATAAATGCCTGCATTTCAATAATTTTTGGATCCCAAATAACCCCCAAACCACTAGATAATCCAATAACATCATTTTCAACTACATGCGATGCTGGGTGCACAGAAAACGTTGCCTTCCACGACTTATCTTTGAAAACCATCATTTCTCAGAAAAGGATTAGAGAGGGCTTATGACCCTAAACAATACCTCCGAGGGAGCTTAATTTTGGGGTCGTTACCAAATCCCGGATGTTGATGGAAATAAGAAATAGAGGCATTCCCAACAGTAAAATCAGAATCAATATCAAACTAGTTATTGGGACATTGACATAATCCAATTCGATCTTGTTACAAGCTGAAACCTTTTTATGTTTAGGGGATTGCTTCTTCCTATGTGTGGCATTTTTATATGATTGACCTACAGAATCTAGAGGATTATGGAAATGGAAATTTTAATAGAAAGGGGAGCTAGATTCTCAGACGAAGACAAAATAACCTCCAATTCCTTGTTAGGGGAAAATGTACTAGGGGATGAGACCATATCCAAAGGTTGGAATGGTAACCCAACTACATAGGACGACTTATTGTAAAGAGAGGAGGACTCAGATATAGGCTGAGTTTGAGGGAAAGGAGCCTCACGTCTGAAGTCATTTGTGCAATCCACAAAGGGATGGGGAATATGTGATTGATCATCAAAGGATATGGGAATGACCATTACCAAAGGCCAAAATGGAATCACCGCTTCAAGGGATGACTTACCATAAGGGCTTCACTTTATTAATTATCATGTTCATTCATAACGTGGGTTTTAAAATTGTGAAATATAGAGCCAATATATTATAGATATTTGGGGTGGGGATTTTGGGTAGAGAGTTATGGATTTTGGAGGTATTAAAATGAGTATTTGGTAAAACTAGGGGATATCTACTAAAATAGGCATGGGGTAATATCAATTTTTTAGTAATAAAAAGAAAATGGTAATCTAAAATATGAAAACATTGATGGTTGTTTATCTCACCACTTGAAAGGATGTTATGAGTTCAAATAGCCACAAGAGGGAGAGGATTATACATTACCGGTACTTTTTTATAGGTTTAAAATCAAATGTGAATGGAGAGGACTTTGTGAAGGTTTTCTGCGAGGGTCAAGGTTTTCTAGCCTTTGATAGTTTATCAGAATGGTGGCATGAGGAGGCGTTATCCAAAGCAATGTGGTTAGAGGATTCAAATGTAGGTTTTGGCGTTGTGAAGATTCCAAAGGTTGTGAGGTGAATTTTGGCATCTACAAGGACAATGACAATTGTTCTTCACTGAGGAAGAGTAGGTTAGACTCCTCTTCTTTGTTGGTAGCTATACACAACAAGGGGCAATGGAAAATGCATTTGTGTCTTTCAACATCATCGTCGATGACATTTTATCCTCAATGGTTTTTTGTGTTGGTTAGCTAGTGTTGGGGCATAATTTGATGGATACAATTATGGATGATGTTCATCGGTGTGAAGGATGGCATGATTCCATGGACCCTGCAATCCTTTTTCTCTACGTATTTGTTAGTGATGGTTGTTGTCTTCCATTAGGGTGGCCATGGTTGGGGCTTCATGATCATTTTGGTTCCTATCAAATCTATTTTGATTTATTCTATGGTGTCTCTATTGGTGGCCTTGTTTCATTTTCAATTATTGTGTGATTGATGCTATGATCTGAAAGTAATTTCTACATTAAATTAAATTTGGAAATTTATCTATTTAACTAGGATCATATGGATAATAGTCAGTTAGGGTTGAATTTTTGTAATGCACTTAACCAAAAATACCTGAATAAGTGAAATATGCCTCCAAATATGTGAAAATGTGTCCTTACCCACAAAAAAATATACTTGACAAGGAAACACACCTTTAAATACATGGAAGCTCTTCCATTATGGTTATTTCTCAGCCCTTCTTACCTACAAAATCACCCAACCACCTCCTTGAAGAGGGTGTCCAACCTCAAGACTCAAGTGGGCTTTTAACCAAACCCATGCGTAACTTAGTGCTACATAGCATGATCTTAAGTTGGATGTTCATCTTGTAAAGCTCCCTTTTGTTGAGATCCTTCATCCACATTGTCTTAGGCTCTAGTTTTAAACTAAGAACAAGGATATTCATCAATGACATAATAAAAGAGAATGTAATACATGTAAACATTCCTCCAATTACATGTAAAACATGCCCGAATGGATACTCATAGTGAAATGTATCTCTGGAAAAAACTTCATCAAGACATCCATACACCTTCTATATGATTTGTCTTCCCTTGGACGATGAAGAGTTCTTAGGCTTGATGGATTTCAAATGTTGATAGCATCCCAACCTAGTACAACCTCCCTAATAGTGTTTTTGTTCATCCACATTGTAGCATACCTCTAGAAAAAACAAGTTTTTTTGTCCCCTGCCTTTAACCATATAACATGGATTTTTAGTTGCCATGTGTAACACCCTCCTCCCACATTTGGTCCACCATCGCCCATGTAGCTTCATTAGGCCCAAATTGCTTCCAATGCACCTTAAATTGTTCGATTGCTCAGTTTTGGAGCATGAGCACCTTTCTATCCAATATACACTCAGTCTCTCGCTGGAATTCTCCATTTGGTTCCACCTGCAATACTGACTAGTCAATCATATGATCAACATCTCTAACATTTCTTCTTAAGTAAAGACACTTGGAAAACATCATGTACTTTTCAGTATCGGAGGCAGTGCAAGTCAATAGGTTACTAGACCAATCCTTTCAACAATGCTGAAGGGTCAACAAAACCATGGTGCTAGCTTGGCACATGATCCAATTGGCTAGGATCTCTTCTTTAGTTTGATGCACAAGTACACCTATTCCCCAACCTAGAACTCTTTGAACAACCTATTTTGATCTACATAACTTTTCTGCCTATCTTGTGTTGCCTTTAGATTTTTCTTTATAACCTACATTTCTTGTTCCATGTCTGCCAACATATCTAGTCCAATCAATACCTTATAAACTGGATCACTCCAACTAATAGGAGTGTTGCAACTCCGCCCATAAAATGCCTCAAAATGACTCATCCTCAACGATTCTTGATAACCATTGTTGTATGCGAACTCTACCAAGGGGAGATACTCTTCCCCCTTCCATTATTGATGCATCACATACATTATCAACATGTCCTCTAATATCTTGTTGACCCTCTCCATTTGTCCATTTGTCTGCAGATGATAAGCTATAATGAAGGCCAACTATGTGCCCAAACCTACAAATAAATCCTTCAAAAACTTGGAATTGAACTTCGCATCCCTATCTGACACAATCTTCTTTGGAACACCATGCAATGTGACCACATCTTGGATGAACACCTGTGTTACATCGCTAGCTGAGAATGTAGACTTCACTGGAATGAAATCTGCAACCTTTTTAAACCTATCCACAAAAACCATGATGTAATCATGTTGTCTCACTGTCCTCGACAACACCATAATCAAGTCCATGGAAATCACCTCCCATTTCCACTCTGGAATCACAATCAGCTCTAGCACTCCACCTGGATGTTTACACTCTACCTTCAAACACTGATAGTCAAAACATCTCTCCACAAAATCTACTACATCCCATCTAGATTCGTTCAATAGTAAAATCTCTTCACTATTGTTTGTGTCTTATGATAACCTAGGTGACCTGAATAAGGCTTTTCGTGAAACTCCCTCAGGATCACCTTCTTGAGTGTCAGAAAATTATATATTATAGAGCAATGGAACACATAAAATATTGTAGAAATATAAACACAAAAAACTCATAAAACAAGAGAGACACAGATATACGTGGTTCACCCAATTTGGGCTATGTCCATGAAGAGATAGCCAGTTCTTCCTTTTATATGATCTAGCAAACTGAAGAGATAAAACCTACAACAGATCTATTGTAATTACCTCTTCTCTCTCGCTTAAGCTCCTCTCTCTTGTCGCTCAGAATCCAGATCTGCATAGACGCAATACAATTCCATCATATATAGTGAGGGGTTGCCTTCTAGGGTAAAAAACCCTAAATTAAACATAACTTCTACCATCAGGTCTCCACCTAATGAATGGGCCATCTTGACTACGAAATGAAAACATTTTATAAGGAAATTTTACATCTATTTTTAGCAGTCTCCCCCCTGGACCCCCCCTACAACATATATTTTACAGGCGGCTTTGCTGCCCTATTATGAACTGGGGTCCAATGTGGCAATACCTTTGAATACAAAATATAATCAAACTCCACACCCAACATTGAGCTCACTGTTATCCGACACATATATCCTATCTTGAAACTTGACCAATACCTCTGTTGTAAGATAATAATCCATATCTTGTGCACCTACACCTGTACCTATACCTGTACCACTACCTGTACCACTACCTGTACCTATACCTGTACAAGTACCATCACCTATACCTATACTTGTACTATCACCTATACCTATACCATCACCTGTACCTTTACATGTGCTCTGCTATAACCTGTGCACAATATCCATAAATCTAACTTCCTAGTGACCTACTCACAAGATCCTATCCTATAGATATATCCCATAGGAGCTCACAATTGCTAAGTAATTTACTTGTACCCCCCTACGAAGAGAATCTGCCACTCTATTCTCTTTACCTTTAATATATCGGATCTTGAAATCAAACTCACTGATTGTATCCAACCACCGAGCCTTCCTACCATTCAGATTTGGTTGGTTAAATAAATATTCCAAACCACTTTGATCACTCATCAATGTAAATCTATTGCCCAGAAGATAGTGTCTCCATATTTTCAACACATGTATAATCGATGCTAGTTTAAGATCATGTGTGGGGTAGTTCTGCTCATTCTCATTTATTTTCCACAACTCATAACATACCACCTGTCCATCCTACATAGGGATTCCACCAAGTCTTCTCTTGCAAGCATCTATGCGCGCTATAAACCTTTTGTCTAGATCTACAATCTTTAGCACTGGTGCATGTGTCAACAATTGCTTGAGCTACTAAAACATAGCCTCACACTTCTCTGTCCATTCAAACTTCTTACCTTTCCTTTGCAATGATGTAATAAGATAAGGAATCCGTGAGAAGTTCCTAATGGATCTCCTATAATAGCCTTCCAAACCCATGAAAGATCTCACCTCATCCACATTCTTAGGAGCTACCCATTCCATGATGGCTCTTACCTTTTCTAGATCTACTACAATTCCCTCCTTGGAGACAACATTCCACAAGCAGTGTACCTCAGTCTAAAAGAACTTGCTGAGCTTAACATACAACTGATGCTCTCTCAAAAACCTCAACACTACTGCTAAATGCTCGACAGCTCTTCCTCATTTTTATAATATACTAGTATATCATCAATGAACACAATAACAAACTTATCTAAGTACAGATGCAACACATTATTCATCAAACACATAAATGTAGCCGGAGCATTAGTTAAGCTAAATGGAACTACAACAAACTCATAATGCCCATGCATGGTCCTAAATGTGGTCTTGTAAATGTCCTCTTCTTTGATGCGTACCTAATGATATCTGTATCTCAAGTCAATCTTAGAGAACACTATTGCTCCCTTCAACTGGTTGAACAAGTCATCAATCTTCGGTAACAGATCCCTATTCTTGATGGTCACTTTGCTCAACTTCTTGTAGTCAATGCATAATCTAAGAGTACCATATTTCTTCTTCACAAAGAATACCAGTGTGTCCCAAGGTGATACACTTGGCCTAATGTATCCCTTGTCCAACATTTCCTTCACCTATAGATTTAACTCAACCAACTCAGGCTTCCTCATCCTGTAAGGTGTTTTTGATGATGGAGTTTCCCCTGGCACTAACTCAATAGAAAATTCTATCTTCCTATGCGGTGGAAACTCTGTAATGTCATCAGGAAATACATCCTTGAATTGCTGCAAAACTGGGTACCTGATCAACACATCTATATCCTCAACTTCCTTACAATTATCACTATGAATGTGTACTGCAAATAGTTTACACCCTTTTTTGTGACTACACTTTGTTTACATAGTTGTCACCATCCTAACTGATGTAGCTTTCTTCTTACCCTTAAGACTCTTGGTTCCCATTGTCATTAACACAGTCAGTGGCTTTGTCATAACAATCTACCTTGGTTCTATGAAAGATACAACCAATCCGTGCCCAACAACATAATGTATGAACCCAATGGTTGTACATTCAAATGTGTTGTGCTAGGCATACCATTCAAATAAAATGCACAAGCGCTTACCCAATGATCAAGTCGCTTCTTCGTACCCATAGACAACTACACTAACCAAGACTTTGCATGTAATTCCTTACTCAAACCACACTTATCCACCAAGTCAAAAACTAACATAGCTATAATTAGATCTAAGGTCAATCAAAATAAAAATAACTTTATCACAAATCTTATCGTCCACCTCAATGATAGATGCCTGATAATCTGCATGTTTGTTATCCAATGTTGCATAGATACATGGAATAATCTAACCAACATCCCCAATAGTTTGTGCTTCCTGCACACTACCACCCTGATTCTATGGACAATCTCTCCTACGATGATCCTTGCCACAAATCCAATACTCTATGGGCTTCCAACTTGTTTCCTTGTTCTTTTCTCTTTATTAGAATCCTTGTCCTATATCTAATGCATTAAACTTTTTACGTGGTGCAACATTGTCCTTTCTACCTGTATCTTGAGGCCTTGCTCACTTTCTATCCCATTTTCCTTTGTTCTTTGCATTACCTCTCCAGTCTAGCTTAGTCTTAGCTTTGTGTTTTGATTTTTCATAGCAATTCCTTAGCTTCCGAATATATTCCTCCAATTCTCTAGGCTCATCGAACTCAATCTTGTCTTTACAACCGGTAATCCACTAATGAACCTATGAATCTTGCCTTTTCCTCTGTGAGATAAGGCACATACCTCAATAACTCCAAGAACTTGATAGTGTACTCATCGTCTATCATGGAACCCATCCTTAGCTCATAAAATTATTTTTCCCTGTCATCAAAGTATCTCTCTAACAAGTAATTCTTGAATATCTGCTAAAACTTACTCCAAGTCAAATCCTCCTCATGAATACATCTGACATTCTTCACATATTCCCACCAAATGTTTAATTTACCTTTGAGACTGAATGTAGCCACTCTAGCTTCCATGTTCTCTGAATAGTCATGCAATCTAAAGAATTTCCTCATGCCAAGCAACCATGCCTCTGCATCTTGAAGTTTCTTCATCTCTCTGTCAAACGTTGGTGGCCTTGCTTTCTTAAATCATTCAAAAAATATCCCCTATCACTCCTCTTATAAGGATGATAACGATGATGATCATTATGCTTATCTAAATCCGAACTAGAGTAATACATGTGTCTATCTGCTCTCCTATCTGGAGTATCCAAAAATCTTCCATCTCTAATTGTGTCATCTCTATCTGACCTATGACCACCATGAGACCAACTATCATATGCCCGATTATTTCTATCCTCTTTGTCATAGTTGATCTGATGTGGTTCCTGTCATTGCAAATCTGACAAACTTTGAACTATTACTACATTTACCTCTACTGGTTTCTCCTGTGCCTACACGATTATGTCATTATCTACCACACAACTCATTATTATTCCTTTAAGCTTCATAGTGTAACTTCCAAATCGAAAGCCTTCTGAACACCATATTCCTCTTCGAATTCATAGGGAGAGTATTTGTAGTCAACCATCTTGCTAGCCATTTGATATTTCTTCTTGCAAGGTATATCATGTGAGATAAACCAAATCACAATAAACCAACGTACCTTAGCATAGATCAGGGAGGATACCTTCTCTGCAAGATCAACAAATCAACATGGTACATGTATAACATAATCATGACAACATATAGAAACTTAATACATAAGCATATGACCATGCAACCATCATCCTAGCTAGGGTCTAGTCGTCAATGCATGACCTCAACAACAACACATACTATGACCTCATGCATGACAACAACCACTACATCACTATACACTGGACCAAATGCAGACATGGACAGGCATAAGTGATGCATAACCAACTCTAGATATGCATAAGCATGTATGATCAAGCATGAATGAACAATACTTGAAATCAAACCTACATGAATAATACATGCAACCAAGCATACAAGAAAGTAACAAAAACTGCAATAATGTAACCAAGCATGCTACAACGATACATTCAAGCAACATAAATTGACATGTAACCAATCATACACTCATGACGCTGCATTCCACCACAAAAACCTCAAGTTTCACATGACGACATCACTACAACAATGCACAACATCATGCAAATCCAACAAGCACATGGAATGAAAGCGTGAGAGACACACATGCAACTGACATCCATGCATGACCAACACATAGCCCATCTAGTCCGAGGGATGAACCATGATATGATTCGACCTCCTAAGTGTTAGACCCATATATAACCCCTTATTGTTATTAGTACAACCCCCTTATTATATTGATGTACCCATGTAGTGCTCATATTATTACTATTGTGCCCCATAGAAGCCCACTATTGTTATTATTGTCCCCTTACATTATTATTGTTATGTCGGCTCTGATTATATTATAACCCCTTAGACTCCTATATATAGAAAGGAGGTCTTTTCATTTGTATCATCAAAGAATTGTTCACTTTTGTAATGTAAAGGAGGTTGCCCCCTCGAAGAGGCTAAATTCTAAGGCATTCAACTATCTTTTCTATCTTTTTGTAAGCTGGTTTCATAACATTTCGTATCAGAGCTTTGGATTCTAGGGTTTCACTGTTCCAAATAGGTCATCGTGGCATTTTCACTAGAACTTTTTTTCTACAGCATTTCAGAAGTGAAAAAAAACCCATTTGAGACAAAATCACACTGAACCTCAGGTCCGAATTTCAAATCTTTTCACGCTATATTTGTGGAGATATGATCTGAGGAAGTTGGTCTTTTTGCAGACTCCTGAATTACATTCCAAACAGGTGACATGGGGAAAATCATCATAACTTTCTCTCTGAGCATCAGATTGAAATTTCGTAAGAAGGTACAGAAAAAGGACGGACTTTAGCTTCTTGTATATATTTTTCAGAGCCAAAGGTTGAAATAGTGACACGTGGTATGTCATACAAGTTCGCTCTATTAAAATAGTCAATAATCTGGTCACTGTGGGAGATTTGGCATAACTCTTCCTTGGAGAATCCAATTTGGATCATACTGGTGGCATTGAAAAGAGGACACAGAGGGCTACTGCAGGTCAAAATTTCAGAACTTAAAGATATGAAAGTACATAGTTACACTCGTTTCAAGATCGACCTCCTAAAATAAAGAAAAATCAAGATGAGAAAGTTTGATGCCAAGGATCCGGTAAAATGGATACTTCAGATGGAGCAATATTTTGATATACATGGTGTTACAAAAGGTATGTATTGCATCTTCATATTTAGAACCGGATCAATTTTTATGGTATAAAGGGCTTTTTTCTTGTAAACAACTTGTTACGTGGTCAATTTTCACGGAGGGAATGATAGCACATTATGAGGATACAAAGAGCAACACCTTCTTTAGAGCAACACCACAACAATTGGAAAGAGTGAAAGGGCTTTGTTACATATTGCAAAGTAAAATTATGGCAACAAGGAAGTCTACCCCTCACAACTATAAAGATGGAAGTGTTGTTTCTTCTAGCCTTCCACAACCTACAAGGGTTACACCACAACAATTGGAAGAAAAAAGAAAAAAAGGGCTTTGTTAAAATTGTGATAGCAAATGCACTAAAGGTCATAAGTGTGCCGAGAAGAAATTATTTTACATAGAGTATGAAGAGGAGGAAGAAAAGGATCAAGAAACATAAAAAAAAGAGGATATACGCTAGGACCCAACCTGGGAGAAAGAAGAAATGAATCAGACCGTATCTTGTAAAGCATTGGCAAGAATTACCACTCCTCAAACTCTCAAGATAGAAGGACATATCAAGAAGAAAAAGGTGCAAGAAGTGAAAGATCACATTGAGAAAGAAGAAATGAATCCAACCATATCTTGTAAGGGATCGGAAGACACTCCTCAAACTATCAAGATAGAAGGACATATCAAGAAGAAAAATGTTCAAGAAGTGAAAGATCACATCGAGCATCAAGAAATGAATCTGACCATATCTTGTAAAGGATTGGAAGAAATTACCACTCCCCAAACTCTAGAGATAGAAGGACATATCAAGAAGAAAAAGGTTCAAGCAGTGAAAGATCACATCGAGCATCAACAACAAGTTCTCCAACTTTTAAAGGATAACAACACTTTGGTGCAAAATTGAATGAAACAACAGGTAGATCAACATTGCAGTGAAAAATGTTTTGATGTAGGTGATTGGGTATTTTTATGGCTACATCTCAAGCAAGCTATTTATGAGAAGGAAATCTTGGCAATACTACATGCACTTAAGAAATAGCAACCTTACCCAATGGGAAGACATTTCAAGGTAAAAATGGATCATGATAGTCTTAAATACTTTTTAGGACAAATATTATCTTTATAAGAACATAAAAAAAGGGTCACAAATATGTTGGGTTATGACTTTGACATCATCTATAGAAAAGCGAAGAAAACTTTTGTTGTAGATGTACTCTCAAGAAAGGATAAGGATGTGGAAGCATTGTTTTGTGCTATTTCTATTATCCAACCAAATCGGATACACAAAGAAAGGGATGAATGGAAAAAGGATGAAGAAGTGTGGCCACTCATTCAAAAGTTGCAGAAGATCCCAATTCAAACAATAATGCCAAAACTTGAAGAGGAAGGAAAAATCATATTGGAACCTGGAGCAATCATAGAAACAAGAACCGACAGCTACAAAATTGATCAATTTCAGAGTATCTCATGAAGTGGAAGAACTTACCCACTGAAGATTCCAACTAGGAGGACAAGAATTTTACACAGAAACATCAAGAACTACTCAAGCATTGAGGATAACACTTTTTGAAGGAGAGGGGTATGTTAGGTCTCTATACTACTAGTGCAACCCCTTATTTTTATTAGTACAGCCGCTTTATTATATTGTTGTACCCATGTAGTCCCTATATTGTTACTATTGTGCCCCATAGAAGCTCACTATTGTTGTTATTGTGCCCTTACATTATTATTGTTATGTCGGCTCTGATTATATTATGACCCCTTAGACTCCTATATATAGAAAGGAGGTCTTGTCATTTGTATCGTCTCAGAATTGTTCATTTGTGTAATGTAAAGGAGGTTTCTCCCTCTAAGAGGCTAAATTCTAAGGCATTGATCTATGTTTTCTATCTTCTTGTGAACTGGTTTCATAACATCTTTAGAATTACAATCTGCAAACTTACCAAGGTCTCTGGACACGGAGCTGCAAGAGCCTTCCCCTTTGCTTTAAAAAAGAAAGATATGAAAATTATAAAAAAAATATCAAAAACATATCCATCTAGGAATGACCTTTCAGTTACTAAGACAACAGTTTATGTATCTTTTCCTCTTACAATACCATTGTTAGAAAACCATGGGCAGAACTCAAAACATACAAATTAATCCCATCCTTCTACAAAATAAGGGGCTTTGACCCTCCCTGAAACCATTATGACTCCTAAAAGACTAAGCGAAGTGCGTTACGCTCCTCAAAATTTGGGTTCTTTAAAAAACTTTGACCTAGGGGGACTTGGGGAGTGATAGAACCAGGTTTTCACATCCAGAAGGATATGGAGTTGGATATTGACTTAGTCTGACTCACCTATAGATCTATTACCGTGCTACATGATTTTACTTAATATACCAGAATTGACCTGTTCGTACAAAAAGACTATTCACAAATCTAGAACTCTATCTATTGTGCATAAATAAATGGATCTTAACTGTAACTACGTTTAGATATGAATTTTGATCTTATATTTTATTTCGCAACAAAAAAGTAGACAATAATTACATAAAGTAAAGTACAAAATGTAAGTACACAAATCTTCCTTCAAAATATTGTTTATTATCTTCATATCTTCACAATTACAATCCTTATGACCTTGCGCACATAGCTGAAGGGTCTTGCACACACAGCTGTAGACTTATCAAGATCCCTCCATACATAGTTGCATGATCCTTCCCTTTTGCTCTAACATAGAAATATATGACAATTACAGACCCAAAATCATCAAAACATATCCATGAATGAATCTCCTTTCACTTACTTAGACAACCCTTTATATATCTTTTCCTCTTACAATACCATTGTCCACAAACCATGGTCAGAACTCAAAATATACAAATTAATCCCATCATTTTACAAAATAAGGGGCTTTGACCGACCCTAAAGCCCCTATGACTCCTAAAACACTACGCGAAGTGTGTTCCGCTCCTAAAAAATGTGGGTTATTTACAAAACTTTTACCTTGGGGGACCCTACCCAACATTAAGAATCATTCTTGTTAAAGAATGATTTCTTATGCAGGTGAATGACATGAAAAGGTTCATGTTTCATAAGAAATCAAGTGAGAGGAGTAGTCTTGAAAAGTACATGAATTCGGTATCATGTGGTAATGAGTTGATATTATGTGATTATATTATGTTTATGTTATGGGCAGGCTATACTGAGGGATACATCTACGAAATGAAAACAGTGTGGTATGCGACATTCTGGGACAAGCATGGATAAGATATTGGAAGCAAGGTTGCTTGGTAGAGAAATTATGGTTTTGGATGTGTGGTACTATTATTGTGCATATGTGATGTTGTGCACATGCGATGTTGTGTATATATAGTGCGTGTTTATTTTTTTTTTATGAAATGTTGTGTATAGGGTGGCATAGACAGTGTTGGACAAATATCGCATATGTAGGCATGGGTATTGATGGTGCTATGTACATGTTGGATATGCAATGTTATGTACATATTGTATTGTGTGCATGATGGATATGCGGTGTTGTGTGCATATGGTGTTGTGCGCATGTGGGATATGATGTGTTGTGTGCATAGGGTGCTATGTACATGATGTATATACAATGCTATGTACATATGGTGTTGTGTGCATGTTGTATACTTTCTACTATGTATATATGGTGTTGTGTGCAAGATTTTACATATGGTGTTGTGTACATGTCATGCATATGGTGTTGTGTATGTGTCATGCATGTGGTGTTATGCACGTCTGACATTGTGTACATGTTTTATAGTTGGTACGATGTACTGTTGTGTTCTGTACAAGTTGTGCAAGTGGAATAGTGTACATGTGAGATTGTGCACATGTTGCATAGGTGGAGCTTTGTACATGTGGCACTCTGTATGTGTTGTACATGTGGTATTATGTGCATGTTGTACATGTTCTGTTGTGTACATGCGGTACTATGTATGTGCATTGTGTAGTCTTGTTATCGTGACATGTGTACTCATTGTGTTGTATGCCATATGTAGATACATGTATTGTGTGGTGTTGTAAATTGGGTATAGATGGATGTATTTTGTTATACATTGAGCATAAGTGTATGTATTGTGTGGTGGTGTACACTGGATGTAGGCATATGTATTGCGTTGTGTTGTACAGTAGGTGTATGTGTATGTTTTGTATGTCAACTGTAGGTGAATGTATTGCATGGTGTTGTATGTCATGTGTGGTTGTATGTGTGTGATGCACACTATGAGTATGTGCACATGGTTGAGGAGAAGGCACTGGGTATTTTTTGGGTATGGAAACTAATCCAGAGTGCATATGGAATAAGGACAAAGGTAGAAGCTAAGGATTGATTAAAGGATAAGTATCAGTATTTTATTTCAGTTTTATTATGCATGTGATCTATGATTATGATTTATGATGATTACATGTGATTTATGATTTTGATCTATGATGGTTTTGTTTTGCGCTAACTTGATGTGATATGTTTATACATGTTGATTTGGTCAAAGATGCTAGTTTAACTTGTTGTGATAGGAAGCGAATATAATTGCAAGTATACCTTATTGACATGATATAAATGAGGTGTGATTTGAAATTATTCAATTTATTTTGAATCTAATGCAAATTATGTGATTGGTATAGGAAAGCATGAAATGCCCGGTTGGGTGGTTGAAACCGACTACAAAATTAGAAATAGTAGTGAAATAAATTGGAACATGCAGCAATATGTTGGTAGAGCACTTCAGGAGAAGGGCCATTGTGGGATACTGGTACCCAATATTTTCCATTTATTTCCATGAGCATTCTATGACTGGTGTCATGGTTTTAAGGTAGGGATATGCCTTGGTGTTTGTATCTTCCGATGCGAGGAATCCTTGCGAAGGGATGGACTACCTAAGATGGGGGTGTCGTCAGAACTTGGAAGGTGTATGACTGCATGGAAGGGGGTGACCAAATTTCTCAAGGGATTGTGTAGTGGAGAAGGGAAGGTCGGGGACGGATTTATTTTTTTTGGTAATTAGCATTGCCATATGGAATTATATGCACATTGGGAGTGCGCCCTAGAACAATGAGCCAATAACTATTCACTGAGAGGACAAGTGGCATAGGATTGTAGCGCTGGACATTGGATGCAGATTTGAATTTTACAGTCAATTTTAGACTTCCTGGGAAGGAGGTGAATCCTAGTATTAAGTTTAGGGTGCAGATGTCATGCTCCGAATTCCCTTGTTGCGAATGCAAGCATCATATCCTTTATTTATTGGTTGAGAAAATGTGCATATGTGTATTATTGTAAACAGTGTATCGAGTTGGATTTATAAAGCTCCATAGACAGTATGATTATATTTTGGGTCAAGAAAATGTGTATGTGTGTATATTTTATTATTATTGTAAATATGTAATGAGTTTTGTTATAATGCTCCAGTAAATGGTATGTTTGTCAGATGCTCATTGTAAATACTGCAACGAGTTGTGTTATATATATCCATGGGTAGTATGTTTTGTTTCAAAGGTCTTACTAGTTATATGTATCATTTAACACTAAGGACGATCTTCCCCCAAGGGGAAGGGTTCTATAACAACCCTGGTTAAAATTTCATGTAAAAATATAAAAGGCCATAGTGATGGGACACGTATTCCAAATTGAATGGTGGGAAAAAACATCGTAGTGGGTGTTCATTCAGTTTATTATGGCTAATAAAATTAGCAAAGACAATGGAAAAGACTTTGGAAAGGCATGAGGCATTTATTGGCATTTTATTTATGAAAATAAAGGAAATTAGGAGAAAAGGGAGGTGAAATTCCACATGTTTCATGTGAGGAGGAAATTAAAGGAAAATAATGGGAAATGAAGAAAAAAGAGGCCTCATTAATAAAAAGTCTTCTAAGGATCATTTGGTAAGATCTGGACATGGTTTTGGTGGAGCTCTCTTCTATTCTGTTGGACACCTAATCCTAAATGGTTTAGTGTGGAAGTCGAATGGACAAAAGCAGTCCAAGAGACCTTGGGATGTGAATCCCAACGGTCACCACATGTACTATAAATGTATATCAAATTGTTAATAAAATCGTATTGCATGCTTTATCTTTCCTGTTTGTTCTCGCTCACCATGTGTGTTTAACATGGTATCAGAGCCATGATGTGTGGCATGTTTTCCCTGAGCAACTGGTCTGAGGTGCCTTGAATAGCACTGGCCTAGCCTTCATTACCTGCGCTCTATCTGCCACACCTGCACTGCCTGCCTTCTGCTCCTCTGTCCACTGCCTGAAGAAGAAACGCCTGAAGGAAATGAAACACTGCCTGAAAAGGACTCCTGAAGGAAAGGAAACGCCTGCCTGACAAAGAACGCCTGAAGGTTTTGTACCGTATCTGCTCTTTCACTGTTGTCTAGTATTTGAAAATATTTGTACACTGTTTGATATTTGTGCGGATATGAAACGTTGTTGATATCTGTACGTTGTTTGATAGATGAGCGATGTTCTGGTTTGATATATATATTGAGCGGATTAAAAAAAAAAAGCGTTGTACATTAAAGCCTTTGCTGGCCTGAACGCTGTACACTAAAGCCTTTGCTGGCCTGACAATTATAAAATATAACATTATATAAAGTTGTGAATGTTTGTGGCCGGGAATATAAAAACCAGTAAAAGCACTTTGCAACACAGTTTCGAACGATTGTACTGCACACGACTGTCGGGAGCTGATCTTAAATAGAATCTCCAGCTGATATGTCAGTTCGGATCATTGTCAAAAACCGCTTTTCGAACAGTCTATTTGCTGCCTGGTGCATATGACTGCTGGTTCCTATGCGCAGTTTGTTTGTTTGAAGAAACACACATGATATGTCACTGTTTATATGCTGTTGAATATTAAACGTTGTCCTGTGGGTTTATATGTTGTTTATATGCTGATATATGAAACGCTTCTTCATATTGTGTCCTCATCACCCTCCCGCCGACCTCAATTCGATTCCTATTAATAACATTATTTGATTTTGGGCGCGTTCTAATTGTTATGGAGGAGTTCCATAACTTAGTTTAAACAAAGTCCTCCAGTTTTGGTAGACAAGACTTGCATTTAAAGCATTCAATGCTCGGCTGTGGACCAAAGATTTCAAATTTAAGAATTGGGTGGGAAATTTCTGCAACAGCTTGTTGAATAAAGACGCGATGGTGCTCTGTTTATTTTTCATTTTCATTTTCATCCTGCGATGATAAACCCAGCCTCTCATGTACGCACAGGATCGGCACCTTCAGCTTGTCGAAATACAAAGGGTCGTTATCAGACAGCTGGTCAAAATACAAAGGGTCGGTTGGTCAGAGGAACTCGGCTGGAGAACATATGTACTGGCGTGTCGATGATATAATGGCCTTTCTTTTCTACGCAACAGACCAACAGGATATTTGTAAGTGAAGCTCGGAAAATCGGATTGTCATGTGAAGAGAGAACCAGTACAAGCAAGTCTGCACAAGTATTCTTTCATCGTTGACCCTGCATCTACTCCCCTTTTGGGGTTTCTGCTATCTGTTATCAGCCTATTTCTACAGGATTTGTGCCATCCATGATGGGTTTTGCAGACAGGTTTGAAGTAGACTGCCTATTGCTGGGATTTTCATGGTGCTTTTCGTGGGATTATTTGGCAGACCTGTGTTCCCTGTATGATGTATTTTGTATCGACTAAATTGACAAGTCACTGCCTGCTGTTTGCGCTATATTTGGTGATTCTTACAGTTTCGTTTGAGGGGCCTACACGCTTGATATCTATCATAGTCAATTCTTGCAGAAGATTGAAAGTCGAGTTAATGAATGCCGGAAGGGTGGTTTTAAAGGAACTCAACAGCGCTCATCTTCACACTTATATATTTTTGCATTGGAATATCCTAGTTTAATAGTGATGTTACGCTCGAGTTCATTCTTGAAACGAACTGTCTGGACCACAGATATATGGTAATGGAATCCATGAATTTAATTTCTTGTGATTAGATGAGATGTTCTTTTTTGAAAAGGCTCGACAGTGTCGATGAACCCATATTGAGTTATGTACGCAGATTTGTGGAAGCATTGCATTTTAGATTGTGTTGGTAACTCTTGCGTTTGGTGAATGTTGACTATGTCTGGTGTGAATACATCAAATTGACTGTGTATGCATTGGTATACTTCTCCTCTTTGTTGAGTATGTGATGCGGTGAGCTCTTATTAATGTTGGAGATCGATTTGGTGTGAGTCTCTTCTTATTCCAGCACACACAGTATTTTGAAGGATAAATATAGTAAGAACCTTCTTGTTACTGGCAACACGTAGGGCTAGCAGCCACTAGGCAGCCTCAGAAAAGTGATGCGAATGGTCGTTGGCGTCCATGGTTTTTTTCAACACTGTTTTCAACATAATATATATTTCAATATGATTTGGAAAAGTTCAGGCCCATATACCGTGCTCCCATGATTTTCTTATTGTCATATTTTTTGGAGAAGTTCGAACCACACCTCACCAAGGGAGATTTGTTATTAACTGTGGAATAGTTTTGGCTATTCTTTGCATCAGATTTGGATTTTTGATTAAAGTAAGGCTCCATTTTTTAAGAAGCTTGAAATAACTTTCCAAGAAGCTTTTACCTTTCTGAGGAACTCAAAGTATCATTAACGCACTGCATTTTTTTGGGAAAATGGATCAAATTGGTGAAGTATTAGAGTTTTTGAAAACTCTAATACAATCTACTTCTAATAACACATTCCAAATCAGCAAAGCCTCTCTCTCAGAAATTCAGACATGTTTACAAAATGCACAAGAAAAGATTGATTTTTTGCAGCTTGAATCACAGCTACAGCAAGAAGAGCTACATCAAAATAGACACCATTCTGAACCTATTTTTGTTCAGAACATTGAGACAACCACCCATCAACAGCAAGTTAATAATGCTGCAATTGTACATGCAGATGCAGAAACTCAGTCTGCACTTCCCAAGCCCATCATCAGACCTTGGGAATAGCTTGTCCACAACAAGCACAGAACTGGTCTTGGTTATGACAAGGACTTGTCCTTTCATATCCCAGACTACTCAAAACCCATTCAGTTCAGAGTGTTGGATTCATTCATGACAGTTCACCTGCTCTTCATGACAGTTTAGCTTCAGCTGTTCCAGATTCTGCCCCGCTTCCACAACAATAACAACAACATATTGTGAAATGCCAACACTGTGATCGAGTTGCCCATTTGAAAAATCACTGTTTTGATCTTCATCCATGTAAGCATTGTCATAACACCAGTCATTCTTCACACAGATGCTTCAAAAACAAACATCCTGCAAGAACAAATATTCATCTTGGATGGATCGCTTCTTGGCAATGGGCATCAACAACCAAGAAGATATTCCAAACACATGTCAGAACTTGTTCCAGAGTATTGAAAAGTCTTG
>APFE031393133.1:4130-14685 GCA_000404065.3 Pinus taeda | reverse complement strand
GCTCCTAGGGACCCACATGTGTGACTTGGTTGCAATCCAACACATGGAAAGGTATTAAATCATTATTTTTGAAAATAAACGCCCTTGGTTTTCCTCAGAAGCATGTTGAAATGTTGAAACCCCAAATTGGGTATTCCCATACTCTACTTGCACCAACTAGTTCAACTGACTTGTGAAGAATTTAGGCAATGGAACCCTATGACAAATGAACTTAGAAAAAATTTCATTAGTAAATCATGGAAAAATCATCTCTAATCATAGAAAATATAGGAAAACTAATGATAATCAACCATAGAGTGTAAGATATGTATTTAGTGGCAAGTTATGGAATTATGGTATGAAATGGGTTAAAAGTACACGAATATAGGTTATGAATGGTTGTATTGAATGATGAAAACATGGACATATTTAAGGCATAACATGAAGTAAGGTCATATCCTATACTGGGAAATTTATTTTCTTTCTTATTCGCTCTCAAAGTAAGGGGAAGGTCATAGCCACATCCATGGCCCCCAGTAGCGGTTCCTCCAAGCAGCATAAGCAAGTGGATGTGGTCATGGAAGAATACAGGGACATATTTTCCTCACCCACAGGGGTACCCTTGCATTATCAAGTCAAGCATCCAACTAATCAGAGTCTCGGAGCACTGTTACCCAATAGGCCAATATATCACCACTCCATTCTAGAAAATGGAGAGATCAAGTGGAAAAACTAGGAGTTGCTGCAAAAAAGGCACATCCAACCAAGTTCCTCACCTTGTGGTAGCCTGATTGTGCTTGTACAAAATAAGGATGGGACTTGGAGGCTCTACATCAATTATCAGGCACTAAATAAAATCACTGTTAGGAACAGGTATCCAATCCCTCAGATTGATGACTTGTTGGACCAACTCAAGGGGGCCAAGTATTTCAGCAAGATCGATATGAAGTCTGGTTATCACAAGGTTCCAATCGAGCCCACGATGTATGGAATACCACATTTAAATCCAAGGAAGGCCTTTTTGAATGGTTGGTTATGCCCTTTGGGTTGAAAAACGCCCCTGCCACTTTTATGAGGATAATGGATGGCATACTACGACCCTTCACCAACTCATTCGTGGTGGTTTATCTGGATGAAATCCTCATCTTCAGTAAGAGTTAGGAAGAACGCTTGCAACACATTCGAAAGGTCCTTCAAACCCTTCGACAACACAAACTATGTGCCAACTTGGAGAAATGGACCTTTGGAATGAGCCAAGTCCAATACTTCGGTTACATCATAGATGAGCATGGCATGCATGTGGACCTAAACAAGATGCAATTCATTCAAGATTGGCTAGCCTCAACCACTCTAATAGAGCTTCGTAGCTTTTTGGGCCATGCAAATTTTTATCAGAGGTTCGTGTTGGGATTCTCCCATAACACTTTACCGTTAAGTTAGATTACTAAGGGTGAGGCGAAAGAAAAGTTCTCCTAGTCCGAGTCCCAACAGAAGGCATTCATTGAGTTGAAGCATCGACTCTGCTCTGCACCGATACTCACATTGCCAAACTTGCAACAACCATTCAAAATTGAGACAGACGCCTCAGACTATGTTATTAGTGTAGTCCTCATCCAAAACAGGCATCCAATGGCCTATCATAGTGAGACACTTTCACATGCAATTTAGAAGTACCCCACCTGTGATAAAGAGATGTATTCCATCGTGCAGGATTTCCAACAGTGGAAGCACTACATTTTAGGGAAGGAGATGGTCATCCACACTGATCACAAACCTCTTCAGTTTATACAAACACATGAGAAGTTTCAGAATGATCACCATCAGAAATGGTATACATATCTGCAACCATTCCACTTGAAAATTAAATACAAAAAGGAAAGCACCAATCATGTTGCACACTGCCTTAACTGGCCCCCAGTTGCAACACTGACTACTATTCTCAACTCTTATGATCACAAGACCTTTGGATGGCTACAACTATACAAAAATGATCAAGAGTTCACCTCCACATACCAGATTCTAGTAGATGGAAAACAAGTTACTGATTTCCAGCTCTAGGATGCATTATTATGCTACTTGGGTCACATTTGTGTTCCTTCAAGTGAGCGTGTCATGCTGATTTGGGAGGCGCACTATATTTAGGTAGCAGGACACTTTGGTGTAGAGAAAACTGTGGCTATATTACAAAATTACTTTTATTGGCCCAAACTCTGATTGGATGTTGGGAAATATATCAGATCTTGCACTGCCTACGCGATCGCCAAGACAACCATCAAGAAGCAAGGTCTGTGCACTCCTCTGCCTACTCCTAGCCAACCTTGGGAATCCATATGCATGGACTATATTTTGGGCCTCCCTTCTACCAGCCATGGTAACGACTTTGTATATGTGGCTGTGGACATATTTTCTAAGATGGATATATTGGTGACTAGCAAGAAGAGTATCACAACAGAGGACACTGCCAAAATCTTTTTTGAACAAGTATAGGTACATTTTTGGATCCCGCAGTCCATTATATCAGATGAGGATAGCAAGTTCCTGAGCACATTCTGGGCAAGCCTCTAGATACGATTGGCCACCAAGCTCACAAAATTGACTTCCTTCCATCTTCAGACTGATGGCTAGACGGAGGTTGTCAGTAGGATGACAGTGCACATACTCCGCGTGTACAAATCCAAGCATCCTCTAACTTGGGATGAGAGTCTTACATTAGTGAAGTACAATTATAATAGAGCTCTCCATAGCTCGACTGGTCACAATCCCTTTCAAGTGAGTCTCAGATTTCAACCATTATATTTGATTGATGTTGTGATGCCTCATGCAACTACGGACACTGAATCCACACATGTACCATTTGAGACTGTTAAAGAGACCATTTTTATTAAATGCATCCAACACATCCACCAGCCATTCCATGGCATTATGGAGAAATTAAATTCCATGTACAAGTAGCGACATGATCAACATTGGGTGCCACACAAGTTTCATGTGGGCGAAAATGTCTTGTTTCATTTGTAGAAGGAACGCTTTATCAAAGCCTATCAGAAAATTATACCACTCCGCTATTTTCCTTACACCATTACCAAGGTTATGGGAGACAATTCATTTGAGCTCAACATTCCCCCATTCCTTGTCCTGCACCCAGTGTTCAATTTGGACCACCTTCGACCATACTTCCCACCATTGCTAGACACATCAAACATTGCAGGACAACTCACACCTATAGATTTAAATCCATACTGGATGGAACAAGCCACAACTAATTGGATCATGGACACACAGATCAAGAAAACCTGACAATAAAGGATCCAACTATATTGAGTTGTCAAAGTAGGCCAACTCCTTCACCAGGGCAAGTGGCTCATGAGGGACCAAGTTTAGCAGATGTTTCCTCATCTCATGGAGGAACTCAACGCAATGGGGACCATTGCTTCGTAAGGGGGGAGGAATGATCCAGGTGGATATCGGTGGCTACCTGCCTATTCCACTTGGACCCCCACCATTATTTTTTTGAGTTTTTCAGTTTCCTTAATTGTAGCACAGTTTACTATTTTTGGCAGTATTTCAGGTCCTAAACTTCTAGAGTCGTTTTGATGCCATCAACGACGTATTCTTGGAAAATCACATATGGTGAATATGAGATTTGAATTAAATATTTGTGTCAACAGTTCTAATCCTCAGATAGATCTTTCTAACGAGGTATTGTGTGCATCAAATGGAGATCGTATGCCAAAGTTACGACCCCAGGAAGTTGATGTACCAATTTACCCCAATGGGGCCTATAGTTTGGCATTTCATCTCCTAGGGTTAGGTTTTTGGATTTTTAGGGTTTTCCATTGTTTCTCAATAATAAATAGGCCCTCAAGCCTCATTGTAACACAGTTCAGAGGCATGTAGCTGCCACATCTCTTCTGAGAGATAAGCTACTATTGCCTCAGATAGTCTTATTTCAATTTAGTTTGTATGCATATTTTAGTATCTAATGAAATGAAGTGTTATTTCATATGCATCTCTATATTTATGGTTATATCTAGAACTTTTTGCATTCCTATTCAAATTTGAATCATAAACAATACCCTTAATTTGACTACATATTGGAAAATACCTCTAAAAATCACATTATATAACCCAATACACCTTCCCAATTTAAAAAATCCTACTTTCATTAGTTATTGTAACTATCCATTTTTTGATTAAAATTTTTTATGCCCCTTTATATTTTTTCATTAACTTTGAGCTCCATTTTTTATACCATCAAATATAAAAACCCTTTACCCCCTACTATATGCTCAATGTATTATGTCATTGTTTCCTCAATATATATCCCCCAATATGAATGCACGTACTATGGTATTTCCCCCCAGTGAAAACCACGTGAGTCCAATAAGCCACGAGGACCAAGAGGTGAGTTGAGAGTATAGTGAAATCATGCCTAGTGGTAATAAATAACATGCCTGCATCATCTGATTTTAAATTACTACCATTGGGTTCATATGACGTATTAATTCAAATGGACTAGCTGAATAAACACAAGACCAAAATTATTTCTCACAGTAAGTTGATATAAAGTCTCACTAAAGAAGGGGAAAGAGTGATGTTGAAAGGGAAGATAAAATGTGTGATGTTGTGACAAAAACAACATTGTAGGTAAGGAGATGACACCAAAAGGGATGTGAACTAGATTTTGTTCAAGTAGCCAATGAATTGGAAGCTAACAACAATAGTTTCAAGAAACACCCAGTGTTAAAACAATTTGAGGACATATTTAATGAGGAAATCCTATGACTTCAATTGAGAACAGGAATTCATTTATCAATCAAATTATTGTCAGGATCGACACCAATCCCAAAATACCCATACTAAATGCGTATACTAGAGGTGGTATATCTGAAACTTTAATTAAAGGAAATGTTGGAAAAACAATATATCAAACCCAGTGTATCTCCCTAGGGAGCACCTACATTGTTAGTAAATAGGGAGGATGCCACTATAATGTTGTGAATTTATTATAGGTGTTATAGACATATTTGGGCACTTCAACCCCAAACTTATATGTCGATAAACTAGGGCTTTTCAACCCCTAAAAGAGTTGTTTTATACCCTAAAAGAACATGGTCATATGATTACATCATTCCCCAAAAGTTCCAGCTGAGAAACCATCCAGAAATGGCCTAAACTGAACCATACTGACTGCTCCACTGGAAAGGTGCGATGCATACTGAGTGTTACACTACCTAGGTGCAATGCATATTGTTTGGGCCTTCTATGGGGTGTGATGGGCGAGGACGGACAAATGTCTGAGACAGTTTGCTAGGTGGTTGCTCATGGAATCTTCTAGAAACTTCTCCTATGACACTTGCCTCTCTAAATTCACTCAGGGATGAGTAAGAGATCCAAGAAATCTCCAAGTGGAACCAATTGTAACAAGTGGAATGACACTAATCAAAACCCAGAGATGACTCACACCCTTGCACACATCTATAAATGGATCCCTCATCTAAGAGATCTAGAGGCTGGAATATTGTGAATTGCATGGAAGTGCTGATAGTTTGTAACTGAGGAAGGAGCATTGTATTGTTGGTGTGATCATGCTATTTCATGAGGTGAAGAGGGATTGATGCTGGGAGGATGATGTTGGATTAGACAACTGGGTTGTAATTGTCCCTTCTATTTAATAAAGTTCTTCAAGTTTTCTTCCATATGATTGTGCAATTGTGAATGTTATTGTATGTTCATTATATATCTAATTCTCTAATGTTTATGTTATAATAGATCAAGATGCTTTGACGGTTCTTTGTTACTGTGTTTCTACAGGTATTCTCCAAGAGGGTTAAGTACGGGGAGGAGTTGCAAGCTCTGTCAAGGGGGAGAGAGATCAAGCAAAGGATTACACGAAAGTCCCAGGTTGGTTCCATTATCTTTCTCTTATCTATTATACATAGAAGAAAATCATTGAATTGCTTTAAACTGTTGTTTCTAGGGTAGATGCCAAACCTAGAGGGCTAGTCGTTCGAAAAGACACTAGTTTTCACCACGGCAACTTCCATCTGACTACAAGAAACTCTCCCCAAGTCCTTTACTAGTTGAAAAATGAACTGACTTAAAACAACTGTCAGTCGAAACCAATATCTTTGAAAGTGAATCTTTTGAGTCTATACTTGACCAAAATCAACAGGTCGAGGTAACAGTTGACCCAGTTCCACCTTCAGATAATCATAACATTCCCGAAGAGAGTGGAAATGATACCGTTGAAATTATTTTGTTACTTTAGATTCCGACAAACTTGGGGGCAATCTGCTTGTTCTATCTAGACAAGAGGAAAACCCTCCAGCTCTCGTAACTCAAGGGGTTAATTCACCCATTTATTTGGTACCCCCTCCAAGTAGTCTAGTCACTTCCTTTGATTGGAATCGACTAGCAAGATTTCGCCTTCCTTCTTATGTACCTATTAGGATCATAGTACAAGTTCGTAAAATAATCGTGTCTGGAACTATTATAGATGAAGGGGCATCAGTGAGTATCCTTTCCTCAACTGCTTGGAGAGCGCTTGGTTCGCCATTGCTTATGCTTGTTACACAGAATCTGTTAGGATTTGACAAAGGAACCAGTCAACTGTTAGGGATCCTTCCTAAGTTACCGATCACTTTGGGAGGGAAAACCATTCATCTGAATGTGATGGTAGTCCCAGGACCATTTGATTACAATTTACTCCTTGGACGTGACTATGTTTATAATATGGAAGCTATTGTTTCAACACTCTTCCGAGTGATGCATTTCTCGCATGAAAGCAAGATTGTCACCATTGACCAACTTTCATTTCCCAGTCCAGGCATAGCTCCAAGTCAATCATCATCCCTAAATGGTCCATTTAGGTCAACAGTATCACTTGAACCTTCATTCCATCCACATGATAGCCAGGAGTAATCTAGTGAATGTAATGAAGCTTAGGGGGCATGCACCCCTGTCTATTCTGGACGCACCCAGTTGTAAAGATAAGTTTCCCTATAGGTTATGTGATTGGTCTACCATATTGGCCAGACACACCATTCACCTTTTTCTATTCTGGACAAAGCCAAGGAGGTGTTTTGTCTATTTTGGATGAAACCGTCCTGCCTAACCCCAGAAATTTCCATATGGTTATAGGTGACTCTCCTTTTCATCATGCTGGGGGCATGCAAACCATTTTTTTCCATTTTCAATTTTCATTTTCAATTTGTAGTTTTGTCGTTTTTTCAATTTTTAGTTTTGTCATTTTCAATCTTATATAAAAAGTAAAAAGAACCACAACCATGCATAGTTTTTTAGTTTCAAGCTTGTGTAAAAATGAAACCGAATCCAAGCATAGTTCCCCCATGGTTCAAGCTTGTCAAAAAATGAACCCACCACCTAAATAACCTTTGCGATTTCCATTCTATAAGCCTTTTGAGCCTTGGTTGTGTACCTCTCATCACCTCCATCCCTTTGGCCAATCATACGCTCTCACTTGGTTAATTTACCCCTTTTTGAGGAACAGTTGCGTTGAGTGGTCTTACTAGCCAGCCTATTCACAAAATTCACCATGTTTTGAGAAGTTCCAAGATTACTCGGAACTAGTTGCTACCCTAGACACCACTCATTCCTCAAATCAAGTCTCTTTTAAATCCTTTTCAGACTCGTTAAATATGAAAATATTGTCGAGCAATTGGCCTTTCCAGCTCGTTAAAGTGCTTGGAAATGTCATCCCTCCTGTATAATTTTCTACTTTTTCAGACCTGAGGGATTATCCTACAAAAAAGTGCGAGTGCTTGTCTTTTTCAGCTCGTTAAAGTGATCGGAAAGGTCATCCGTTTTGTATTATTTTATCCTTTTTCAGAACTAAGGGATTATTTTACGAAAAAATAATTTATGGAGATTTCTTTTCATCCCTTCTCAAACTCTCTAAACATGAAAATGACCGAGTTATCCTTATTGTTAAACTCGTTAAAACAATAGCGACAAACTTGTCCACTCTAGACAAGACCGAGTTTCACTGTCGCTAGACTCGTTAAAACATAGCGACAGGTTTTCCCGAAGGGAAAATTATAGAATAAGCATATGTTATCCTCCTCAAGCTTGAAAAAAATAAAGAGGTACTGGTCAACAGTGACTAGGGAAAAAGGAAAAGAAAACTTGAAGAACTTATGGTAGCAGGTTGCTCTTGAACATGACACTTTCACTCCATCACCATGATTGAGTCGGGTTGGGTTATTCCATTCACCGGTCATCTCACCATTGGCCTTACACACTATCCATCGTTTAGGGTTAACACTACCAATCCATCTCAGTGTCACCGACATGTTCAAGGGAAGTCATTTAGTTGAGAAACCACCATCCAGTTAATGTCTCATCCACTGCAATACCTCCAACCTTAATTTTTTCGTGACCACCATTCCTGAACCTTGTGTCATTAGTTTGTTTTCACCTCCATAAATCATTTGCTTCGTTTCATGTCATAGATGTGGGATAAATCAAGGCCCTCCTACGATGAGTTACTTCTTGTCGACGTCAACTCATTATCCAAGAAGTTGACTTAGAAACACCCCTTTCAGTGCTTTGAAGCTTGCATGCCTCAATGGCAAGTTTCTCACTTCCAGCGACAGGTTGACATCAATGGCCTTCAACCGAAGGATTTTACGTGGTGTTCGATATCAGATCATATATTCACACCACGTGAATTGTACTATAGTACCTTCAGGGTCATTATCATTATTAGCGATTCCTCTCGCGCCTATTACCAGCTCACATTATTGGCTGGTAATCAGGCGATGTCTTTCCATGTTCGACTTCAGAAAATCTCTTCACATGGATTGACTTGTACATCGGGCGAATATTGAACAAGTTTGAAGACCCCGGATCCAGTCTCATCCATCCAGGCTGCGATATATTTAGGGATATAAAAACATCAAATGTAAAAAGACACTGCACAGATGGCCATCCAAACCAAGGATGATGACTCTACATCTGAAGAATCAACAATCTGCATCTGTAGACGACTATCTGATCTATGTACATGAAATGAATTTATAAAGTTGAGCATGGGAATTCCTACCTCAGCTAGATCATGAAAAATTATATTATGATTATGTATTGCATTGTAACTTATGTAGGTCACCTTCCAGTTCGAAACCTCTGATCCTCATGATGAAGCATTTCACCCGACATCAAGATTTACGACTTCATGCTTTAGGGGCAACCGTTATAAACATATTTGGGCACTTCAACCCCAAACTTATATGTCGATAAACTAGGGCTCTTCAACCCCTAAAATATTTGTTTTATACCCTAAAAGAACATGGTCATCTGATTACATCATTCCCCAAAAGTTCCACCTGAGAAACCATCTAGAAATGGCCTAAACTGAACCATATTGACTGCTCCACTAACAAGATGCGATGCATACTAAGTGTTACACTGCCTAGGTGTGATGCAGACTGTTTGGGCCTTATATGGGGTGCGATGGGCGAGGATGGACAAATGTCCGAGACAGTTTGGTAGGCGGTTGCTCATGGAATCTTCTAGAAACTTCTCTTATGACACTTGCCTCTCTGAATTCGCCCAGGGATGAGTAAGAGATCCAAGAAATCTCTAAGTGGAACCAATTGTAACAAGTGGAATGAAACTAATCAAAACCCAGAGATGACTCACACCCTTGCACACATCTATAAATGGATCCCTCATCTAAGAGATCCAGAGGCTGGAATATTGTGAATTGCAAAGAAGTGCTGATACTTTGTAATTGAGGAAGGAGCATTGTATTGTTGGTGTGATCTTGCTATTTCATGAGGTGAATAGGGATTGATGCTGGGAGGATGATGTTGGATCAAACAACTGGGTTGTAATTCTCCCTTCTATTTAATAAAGTTCTTCAAGTTTTCTTGCATATGATTATGCAATTGTGAATGTTATCAATTCTGAATTCTATTGTATGTTCATTATATATCTGATTCTGTAGTGTTTATGTTATAATAGATCAAGATGCTTTCACGGTTCTTTGTTACTGTGTTTCTACAGGTACTCTCCAAGCGGGTTAAATATGGGGAGGAGTTGCAAGCTTTGTCAAGGGGGAGAGAGATCAAGCAAAGGATTAAGCGGAAGTCCCAGATTGGTTCCATTATCTTTCTCTTATCTACTATACATAGAAGAAAATCGTTGAATTGCTTTAAATTGTTGTTTCTAGGGTAGCTACCGAACCTAGAGGGCTAGTCATTTGAAAAGACACTAGTTTTCCCAGAAACAATAAGCAATTGAACAAAGACACTATAAAGAACAGGGATCCATTACCAAGGATTGAGGATGTATTTCACTAGTTCAGATGGGATTTCATATTTTCAAATATTTATCTATGTTATGGGTATCATTAATTGTGCATTAAAGGTGAATATATTCATGATATCACCTTTAGAATGAGGTATGGACACTAGAGAAAATTTAAATAAATTTCCAAAAATTTAGATGTATAATACGTTGGTGAATCCCCATGGTATATGGAAAAATGCATAAGATAATTTTTCAATAATATAACATACATACATACATACATGCAAATTTTTCACTAAAT
>APFE031393131.1:0-20022 GCA_000404065.3 Pinus taeda | reverse complement strand
TGGATCATAGTGGAATCCATATGAACAACATTCAACAAATTCTCATGATGATTTTCCATCTCAATTACGATGTCCTTCCATCTCAATTGCTCTCATCCAAATGGAGTCAATCCTCAATTCATGATGAGCACTTGGCTAATCTCTCTCATGGAAAACTATAACTCATCCTATGAAAATATTCTCATCCGTCCTCCTTATCTAAGGCATTGGCCCCATCCATCCTTGGGTTTTATACCTAGTAGACAACCTCTGAATCAACTTATGCTATACGACTCATACATTAAGGAGAACTCATCTCATTTAAAATTGTGCACCAACTCTCACAACCATCGCCATGACTGTCATACCCTCCAAAGTCTTATTGTGTTCCATTCTTTAATTTTTCATTCAAGATCCATGGTACCCTCATACTGGTGTTATAAGTTGTCATCATCACAAATTGATGTAGCATGTTGGGCTCTTCGCTAATCCACCTAAACATACATCATATTTCGTCACCAAAATAATTGAGTTTGCATACGCAATTGTCCTCTACCATATTAGTGTGCATCGTACTTAGATTTATGCTTTAATACCATCTACTTTTGTTAAGAGATCTACTACTATTGTCTGGTTTTCTCTTGCTCTCATAACAAGTTCAAGTTGGTGAAGAGCAAGGCATTGATTCTACATTGGACTTGAATCCAACTCTATTGGTGAAGATCTCTACTACTATTGTCCAGTTATCGCCTGCTCTCGTACCAACTTTAATTTTGTGAAGACAAAACTAGTTCTTCCACATTTCTATAGATTTAACGTTTCACTCTCTTTCTATTTTTCTTTAAAATTTATGTCACTATATTGATCAAAATAATTTATAGCTTTTATTTAAAATGAAATAATTTATTATTTCAAGATAGGAAAAAATAGGAATTGATGTGTTGAAATAAGAAATATAAAAAACAAAGTATTGTGAATTATTAAGGAGTCACTCTTATATGAATTGGAGGTCCTTATGTTTCTCCTCTCTTATTATTTCTCTTGAACATTCCTTCCATCGCATTGACTGGAGAATTTTTATACCTTTTAATCAAAAGTTAGTGCTTTGTCATTTTAAATGAGAAAAACTAGCAATTGATGCTTTGATGTGAGAAAAAATGAAGTATTCTGGGTTCTTGCTAGTCAAAGGTTGAATGCAATAATGAGAGTTTCACTAGGCATTGTACCTCCTTCACAAGGGGAAACCATTTACTCACACAATGCTAACATTTAGTAATACATTCCATCTATCCATGTTATTTAGATGATGAATAAGAATGTTAATATAACCTTTAAAATCAATACTATTTGTAATTTTAAAGGTATGTTTGTCATTGTTAGTAATTTCCCTTAATCCCTCCATATCATTTTTATCTACCACTTAAGAGAATACACTGTCCTCTAAAGCATGTAACATCGACATGTTTCACAACTTCCAAGTGTAGCAAAATGTTAGCTCAAATGAGTTATGCCTCTACTTATTCTCTTACTTAAGTGTTAATAGAATATTGACTTAACCAATTAGAGTAAGTATATACATAATAAAAAATCATCAACACATATAAAATAAATAAATAAAAATAAATAAACATATATATCTATATTTCTATATATATATATGTGTGTGTGTGTGTCTGTGTGTGTGTGTGTGTGTGTGTGTGTGTATAGGGCGGGAAACACTTAGATTAACCCCTACAAAATGTGCTCATAGAAGAACAATACAATATACAAATTACAAGTCCTCACACTTGGAAAATTACAAAAAATTGACAACATTAATTTGTGCAATGACTTGTTTGCAAGTCATCGCAAGACAATTCTAAGTACAGGTACGAAGCCCCTCTGTTGCTATGTTTTATCAAATGAGCACCTTTGTACGAAATTTTTTCTTTGTATAAAACCTAAAATTTCATTGTACTAGAAACCCGAAATTTGGCTTGAACACTAAATTTTCCATCCACTCAACCAAATGCCAAATTTTTATCCAAGTCACCCAACTTGTGATATCGCATGGTCTCTCAGTGTGATCTATCTCTACTATGGTCACATGAATTCTCTCTCTAACATATCATTGCATGCCCCAACATTGTCTCACAAAGATACCAAAATATTTGTAAGAACCCCTATCCCACACGCCCCTAGGTACAACATAACTCCAAGTGCTTGTACCAACTTGTACTAGCATACTCCACATGACTTGATGCCATTTCAAGGTTCGATCACTTGGCTCAAATGACCAGCCTAATTGCTCGCACAAATTTCCCATCCCACTCACACGACTCACTGGACCCACTTATATAACTCACCCAATTGCTCACACAAATTTCTTAGCCTGCTCCTACAAATCACTTGGACCACTTATACAACTCGTATAACTACTGGCATGGCTCATGTGGGCCACTCATATGACTACTCACCTGGTCTGATTACACAACTTACCCAATCTAATCAAACAACTCACCTTGCCTGATTATGTGGTTGCTTGCTCAAACCACCTCCATGATTTCCCACACAACTCTCTCGACCCACTCATGTGACTAGCCCAATCATGCTATGTGCAATCTATGCTCACTACAAACCTAATTGAAAGAGCTGCCCCATCATCCATTTAGGATGCCACATCTCAAACGAACTCTCATATATATACATGTTGTATTTTCCAGTCCATCTTGTTGTGTGGACACACTTCATATGATCCCTTCACACAACAACATACTTCACAATAGAGCATAGACCTACACCCATTCAAGTCAAATTTTGTTTCACGACTCTCTCACATGACCTTCTACTACAACTAGTCCCTCACATGACCACACTCTCGAACAACTCACATAACTCCACATGTTGCAATTCCCTCACCCAACATAATATTTGTGATATCGTTTTCGCAAATTGTTTGATGGGGATGTCACCCATGGTAGGCCCTTTAGTGAAAGGTGTGCCTAACTCCGAATCTTAACAAAAACACTCCCTCTGTTTCCAATAAGTCGATAATACTAAGGCCATTTGAAATTTTATATATAATCATGTCTTCATTAATAAAAATAATTTGTATTTTCATTAGACAGGACATTTCATACTTTTCCATTAATTAATTTCTTCATTAACCAAGTAATCAATTGCTCTATTCTTATAACAAGGAAAAAAAACTAATGAAATTTTAATGATGTGAATCAATTTAACAAATTATTCAATGATGGAATTTAACCTAGAATGTAATTATGTGAATAGGTTTGTATGAGTGGTTAGTTATGATATTTTTCCTATGTGATGCACCAAATACATTCATGAAGTTAATGAATGATATATTTTTTACTTTTATTCATATTTTATTATTTATTTGGATGATTTACTATAATACATTTCTACATAGGAGGAGCGCATCTCATGTTTGATGCAGGTGCTAGAGACTTTAAAGGAGCACCAATTGTTGGCACATCTCAAGAAGTGTGACTTTTCAAAATAACATTTGGTTTATTTAGGATATGTGATAGGTCAAGGAGAGTTGAAGATAAATTCTTCTAAGATAGTATGCCTTTGAAGTGAAGACATATGCATGTGGGAATTCTATGGGATCAGTCTTGATGGTAATTAATTAAATTGAAAAGAAAAATACGAAATTCATACAAGTGCTAAATAAAATTAAAACAACAACACACCATACTAATACCAAAAATATCTAATAAAATAATAAATCGATAGAGATTTAGGTTAATATAATTAAAACAAGAACCCGCCATACTAATACTAAAAATCTCTAATAAAAGAATAAATCAATATAGATATATTATAACCTATATCTTTTATACACTGATCAATTATTTTTTATTTTCTTCAAATCCCTCTCAATTCTTAATAAATATTGGACTAAAATAGATATATGTTAATACATATATCCACCCCATTAATGAAGCAATAGAACCCAAGTAGGTGGTAGTGAAATAGTCCTACCACTACATTATGTCCTCCCTAAAAACAAGCATTGTTCAATTTGATTTTTGAATGAGCACACACTTAATAAGTGGTTGAAGTTCCACGATAATATACCCAAACATAGATGAAGTGATTTTATCATCATAAGTAACAACTAGATGCTTTAGAATCGTTAAAGAAATACATGAAAACTCAATTTTAGCACCATAAGCAACGACTATGTGACTCAAAGTCCCTAATGAAGTTTTCCTTAATGCACATGACAACTGAACTCAAATAGGAGAGCTAGAAATAATAGTGAATGCCTAACACAATGATCAATAATGAATAATGCTTATCTGTGTTTATGAAATACCAAAATTTGGGATGTCAACATTTTTTCTTGTTAATATTATCATGTATGAAAGTGATTGTGGTCATGAAAAGACTTTACAATCAAATTGCTTTTACGGTAAAATAGAATTATTATTGGACTAAATTTTAAGAAGGAATCATATAGAAGTGTATTGTAGCATAAACTAAAATCTTCGTATTTATTTGTGTTCATTTATATTTGGTTTCTAGTGCCTAACAATCCAATCTAAGATATATCTATATATTTCGTAGCTAGAGATGCAAAAACATAGAAATCAGCATGTGTTCTTGTTGTTTAAATCATGTTTACAAAGGACAATGGTCATATATGGAAATTATGATTCCTTAAACTAGCTAAATTGCATTGTTTCTTCTTACATTATATGAAATGAGTTATAGATGTTATGTAAAACTTATAAGGGGATACCATACTGAAAATGAAATAAGTTGGGGTTGTCAATTACATTTAAAGTATTGTGGAGGTTACGTATAGATTAGAGTAGTCTAAAGTGTAGTTTTTACATATTTTCCACATAGGGAGGAATAAAATGTAGAGTGGGGTCATAAAGTAGAGAAGCCATGCCCTAAATGGGTGCATTTTCAATCCATTCTTTTATTAAAAATAGTTAGGTAAAATGGTAAAATTTATTATGATCAGGTACGGTAGTCTTGTTGAGAGATTTCTTATTATTTGGATGTGATGTGAAATGCATCAAGCTATGGGTACAGATGATGTAACCCTTTAGTGATTTAGTTGACTATTATTATTCTCAAAATAATGATTAATCTACTCTATAGTGAAAATGCGTAGCATGAAAAGATATATGTTTATTATTATTAGCTATTATTATTATTATTATTATTTAAACATATATTCATTTGAGAAATCATGGAATAATATTTTTATCCATGAATATTTATATATACTTTATTACAGAGTTTCTTAATGTATAAATATGATAAGACTAGAATGGTTTTGACATGGAATTTCCTTTTAATTTTTATAATTGTGATAAGGCTTGGGTTAAATATATTACCTACTAGGGTACTTTTAATCATTATTGTGAGTTTATAGTCATGTGTATGGTGATATTTCTTTTGAATGTTTTAGATTTGTGATCATGCGAAATGATAGTTGTTAGGTTAAGGGTTTGTGCTTTGAGATTTGTATCAGGGTTCTATGGGTGACTTGGCATTCTGGTCAGGGATGTTAATCCTGATTTGTACCAATTGTCTCAAGTCCACCACTCACAACCACTCATATATGAAAAACATTAATGTCTATGTACCATATCTCTTGGTTGTCAATGTTTGAGTTAATCCCTTGGGGTTTCAAAGTTCCCAACAATTTGTTGTTTCATTGTTCTTTTTCATATTTTCTGCAATGATATAGAAGTAAGGGTTTGGTGATCCACTAATTATGCACTTTCCCTCTATGTTTCACCCTAATTCTTGGTTGAAACCCTCTTGGATTCAATGGTGGCTTCACTCATGAACTGGTGACATAACCTGTGTGTTCATGGCATACTAAACAATACCATTAATTTTAGTACATACTTGAAAACACCTCTAAAATTCACTTTATTTAACCCCCTGCCAATACAAACTCAATACAACTTCCCAATTTAAAAGACCCCTACTTTCACTAGATATTGTAGGTATCCATTTTGTCATTAACATTTTTTATACCCTTTTATATTTATATCCCTAGTATAGTGACATGATTCCTCTCTTATGATCCCACATGCATCCTACAATGCACCTTTATTCTTTTGATATACATTGTGGATGCATATTGGTTCTCTGACAATGTAATTACTCAAGCCACACTCAAGCACATCTCACTATGATTTGTGGGATTTAATGCCTTAAGACAAAAAATATCATAAAACTTTTATGAATATTAATTATGTGCGTGTATATAAAATAACATACAATGAAAAATCAATTGAAAAATCTTTATGAATAAATTTTCACCAAATAAGGCATTGATGCATAAGTCTAGATCCTCTATATGTAAGACAACTATCTACAACCAAGTACGGGGCCCCAAATCTCAAATCCATATAAACAGATGGGTTATAAATCCAACACACAATTAATCATTCACTCACTGGGAGCTTATTACAACCTATTTGGGACTTTGGAGAGGAATAAAGAGATAAACCTTCTTGTGTGTTATTGTAATGCATATCTAAGAGTCTTTATATACAGATGCATTCACAGTGAATTATTATGGGCATGAACAACCACCCTTATTTATAAGTAACGAACTTTACTTTTGTATTACTTACAAATGAAAGTAATAGACAAGGGAATTTTTCTATTTTTTTCGTAAATGTTCTAAATAAACTATGGTATAGGAACACTAAACTAGATGAAATATGTTATATTCTCTACAATAACGTGATGTTCTCCTTCGTAAATTACCACTAAGATAAATCTTTTCTTTCATTTACCAAAACAAAGTTTTCATGAGGTCCAAGTTGTTATGTCAAATAATTGCGTCGTATTCATGAGCATGTGTTCTTGATTAAGTATTGTATGTTATGTTGTGATTTTCCTACTTGACATATAAACTCATGCAAAATCTCTAACACGTATTGAATGTGCAGCCACACTCCAACAATATATAAAAATGAGAACTCTATCAAATTCTAATGCGACAAATGGGATTCACATAGAGAATACTCTACTAGAATTTACACTCAACCTTCAATTGTTAAGAGCATGTGCTTCGCCTAAGAGGTCACAGCTTAAAAACGAGAGGGGGTAGAGTATGCATGCCTTCATAGAAATGTAGTCAAATCGCCATGCAAATATGGGTCCCTTGTCCCACAAAGAAGGGGGTCTCATACACCAATTTCGTGTATGGCTTCACCATGACCTTAAAATTGGATAGTAATAATAATAGTCACCTTGCCTTCTTCTATCCTATAGCATATATTATTCCTTGTTCAATGTGAAAGCTTGCTCAAATATTGATTTGTATATGATGTTACTATGGCCTATCTATCTCATAAAATTATGTTCTCTTTCAAGTTAAGTTCAAGGATTCTTTTATGACAAGGATGAATGAGTGGCTTTATTTGGTCAACACCAGTTGTGAGAACATATAAAGGAATACACGAACAAGTCAACACTATGTTTCACAACAATTCAATAAAGGAAATATGCTTGTTGTGAACTATGGGCATCTCTCTCCCTCCCCCTTTTACTCGCTCTCCCTCTCTCTCTTTTTCTCTCCCTCTCTATCCACTCTCTCCCCCCAATTGTCTCTCTCCCTCCCCCCTACTCCTTCTCTCTCTCTCTCTCTCTCTCTCTCTTGCACTACCTCTCCCCCCTTTCTCTCCCCTTACTCTCTCCTTCCCTCTCCCCCTCCCTGCATCTCTTTTTCCATCTGTTTGCATCTATCTATTTTTTCCTTTATCTCTTTGTCTTGTTTTACATTTGACCTTGTAGCTAGGGAAAATATATATCAGGGATAACTTTTCAAAGAATATATATTTCCCATGGTTGATAAATACATGGGAGGATACAAAAATGATATGTTTCCACATGGTAAGACTTGGAGTGGGAAACACATACCATGTCTGGTGATATTGACGACGTAGAGAAAAAAACTGAGTGCAAATAATGGAATGACACCCGTGTTTTTAAGAATTTGATTGCAAGAATCTGTAAGGAAGAAGACACTTGAAAAGAATAAAAATTAAAATTAATTTTCAAGTGTTCATTTATAAAAAGATACAATGAGCAGGTTGCAGATCTCCTAGAACCACGATCAAAAAAATTGTAGATTAGGGAAGATGCCAAGAAAGAGGTGGATGTTAAAAACATTTCATAAGTTGAGGTGAAAGGTATGAATGGTGTTTTTAGACTACTCCTACAGTGAGCGACCAACAAGAAAGTCCTAACAAAAAATATGAACCTTGCTAGTAGCAACTCACATAGTGTACTTACTTATAATTGAAAGTAAGTGGAGAGTGATTTGGTGACTCATCATAGATTTGGATGCCTAAATCCAATTGATCTGGTAGGTTCAAGGAGATAAAAGAGTTCAGGTGTTGAGGGTAAGCACTTGAAAGGGGTCTCAAATGTTAACAAATTACTCTAATCTCTTGGGATCTTAATCATGAATCTTGTAAATATTGGCAATAGGGAACTACAACATGTACCATATCATGATTCAAAACTTACATTTCTTCTCTCTTGGTGGAAAATCTAAAATGACTATCATTACCAATGTTATCCCTTCTAATTATTCTATAGTAGAGACACTTTACAATTTGAAATTTGCACAACGAGAAAAAATTATTTGGAATACTTCATCTGTAACTAAAGATGCTACAAGAGATGTTATAACTTTGATGATTCAAATTCAACAGTTGAAGGAAGAAGTAAGTCATATGTGTGGTTATCCCAAAGAAGTGCCTCCCACTCAAGAATATGACTATGGAAACATGGCCTTGTTGACCTCTTTTGGATGATATGGATGGGATATGAGAGATCTAGCAAGCCCATTTCCTGGTCATACGAAATGGCCTTCACAAACATATTTGGAATCTACACTTGTAGGAGCTCTGAAAAGACATGAATCTTTACAGACATTAATGAAAGCAATGGATATTAAAAATTAAAAACTAAAACATTTTGTTAAACATCGTGAGGAAGATGCATAGTGTGGAAAGATGATGCTTTATTTTGAAGAAGACAAATTTAAGAGACTAGATGCAGTTGCTTCTGATAAGATGATTGTAGAAGCACACCTTTTAGAGGAGAAGAATGTGTTAATGGATGAGCTACAAATTATAAAGAACAATATCGATCAAAATCTTCAGGTGGTGAGGGTTGAAATGGAAAATATAAGGTTGATAAAAGAGCTAAGAAGGTACCAATAATGTTATGAGGGTGGAGACCTAGAGAAAATTCTAGAATAGATAGTTGTATTAGGAGATTAGTTACTCAAAGCTTTGGAATAGAAGCTTATGCTTGAGAAGGACACAAACCTTATGAACCAAAAGGAATCATCATAATAATATCTTTCTTCCATCAGTGAGGAGAATGAATTTCTTTACAGACATGTTAATTTGTGCTGAAGGGAATAAAAATATCTTCGTAATAAGTTTTGTGTCTACCTAGAAGCCAAATAAAATTTGGAAAGGCATGTTGATGATTTGATGATCCATTGTGATAAGATGACGCTTTCAGATGTTGATGGAGAATTCCAACTGAACTCTGCAATGGATTCTCCAGAGTTGACAAAGGGGACATCATTTAGAGATGGTTTACCAGAGAAAAGGGAGCTTAAATATTTGGTTGAGGAAATTAGTGCAACCAATCAATGTGAACCAGAAGCTCGGGGAACTTCCATTTATTTGGCTAAGGAAGTTGATGATTTATGCAAAAAATGTATAGGAGTCTATTGAAGATAATGAAGGAATAAGTATCATGTATGAGAAAGTCGTGCAAGAACTATATGAAATAAATAAAGTTGAGGAATATGGACATGAAATGAATGAAAAATCCCAAGAACTAGTTCATGTATTCAAGTATCAAGTTGAGGAACTTGAGTAAGAAATTAAAGAAAGGAATCAAATTTTTTTAAGAAAGGGACACATGTCTAGAAAGGATGATTCCCCAAATATTTCACCAGATGTAATAGGCTCTATGAATGTTGAAGTAGAACATATAGCTCTTCATCTTAGAAAAGAGATTGCAAAACTACTAATAAAATTGCAGGATACATCAGAAGAGAATGAAAGAATTCTTGAGCTATATGAAAAAGCAATGCGATAAAGAGAAGATGCAAGAAGAATGTGGTGGAATTTTGGAGGTAGTAGAATTTGTATAGAGCATGTACAAGACATGGAAGATGGAATGGGGACAAATGCAATAGGCCGTGAAAGCTTAATTCAAGGGCATGAAGAATAAATTTGAGGTAGTGTTGAAACTGCATTATTGCATGAACACGCTAGTATCAATGGGGATTGAAAAGTAGAACTGGAGGGGATCCATACATGAATGGAGGTTTAGGAGTGTACAATGAAATTAAAGGAGATAACTAACGAGAATGAAATATTAGTTGACATGTATGAGTAGGCAATGCCAGAAAACAAAGGAATTAGGAAACTATGGCAAGGCGTTGTACAAAAAATAAGGCTTCCATTGAATTTAACACAACTATAAGGGGCATTATAGAATATCAAGAATTGAGAAATGAGGCTGAACAACTAGAAATTAAGATTGTGCCTAAAAAGGATTCTAATGAACTGAGGATATAGTTGGAAGATGGTAAAACATATCTAAAATTTCGCATGAAATATGATGGACATCAAGAGGAGACAAGGGGAACACTAGGACTATAAAATAATGGAAATATGCCACAAAAAGAATTTGCATTTTCCTCCTCTAATGTTAAGTCAGAGCATCCATAGTAGAACTTATAACTGTGGCAACAAGAAATGATTGATTAGATTCAAAATCTTCAAACAAATCTCATGAACATGTCCCAAGAGAATGGAAAATTAGTTAAGATGCATGAGAAAGCTATATCTGAGAGAAATATATTAGTGAAGTTGTGGAATAATGTATCATATTCTTTGGAGCATGCTGAGAATATATAAATTTTGAAATGAGATAGGTTCCATAGCATTTCCAAAAGTCTTTGTATTGTATAGGGGAGCCCCCTTTGCTCTTTTATCCCAAAAGAAACTGAAGTTCTTGAGGAAATGAAGAAACAAGGATAGGAAAACGACATTTAGATTTCTGAAAGTCATCATGGTATATTGTTTACCCACAAGGGAGGTACAGTGGATGTTTAGGAGTAGTCTGACTTTTGGAGAAACATGGATGACAATTTAGTCTCTGATAGATTATTTAGCTTGTTAAAAAATGAAGCACGTGAACTACAATTGAAAACGAAGGAATTGGCAGGTGAATACGAGAAACTTCTAGTAATATTTGAGGAAAATGAAAATGATAATTATAAAATTAGGAAACTATTACAGAAAACTAGTTAAGGACTGGAAAATTCCACACAGGAGAGGACACTTTTCTTGAGGGAGATAGAGGATGTTAAGTCCAAGCTATATAACCTGATAGATAGTAGTGAATATATGGTCGATGGAAATAAGATATTTTTTCAACAAATGGATGCATTAAACATAATTAAGGACTCATCAAATAATGTTGATGCTCATTTTACAATAAACCAATCTGATGAACTTCAGCCATTGACAATTGAAAACAAGTCAGGCACAGATGTGGGGAACTGAGAGGAAAAAATCAAAATGGATGTTTCTATAAAAATATATGAAAGTTTGATCCACTTGTTCCTACAATTAAAAAAAGAACCCATCATACTAATACTAAAATTCTCTAATAAATGAATAAATCAATATAGATATATTTTAACCTAGATCTTTTATACATTGATCGATTGTTTTCTTATTTTCTTTAAATCCCTCTCAATTCTTAATAAATATTGGACTAAAATAGATATATTTTAATACGTATATCCCCCGCCTTAATGAAGCACTAGAACCCAAGTAGGTGGTACCAAAATAGTCCTATCACTACATTATGTCCTCCCTAAAAACAAGCATTGTTCAATTTTATCTTTGAATGGGCAGACACTTGATAAGTGGTGGAAGTTCCATGGTAATACACCCAAACATAGATGAAGTGATTTGATCATCATAAGCAACAACTAGCTGATTTAGAGTTCTTAATGAAATACATGAAAACTCAATTTTAACACCATATGCAACAACTAGGTGACTCGGAGTCCTCAACGAAGTTCTCCTTAATGCATGTGACAACTAAACTCAAATAGGAGAGCTAGAAATAATAGCAAATTCCTAACACAATGATCAATAATGAATAGTGATTACGTGTGTTTATGAAATCCCAAAATTTGGGACGTTAGCATTCTGTCTTATTATTATCATGTATGCAAGTGATTGTGGTCATGAAAAGAAAAAATAATCGGAAGTGGTTTTAAGGTACAATAAAATTATTATATGGCTAAATTTTAAAAAGGAATCATATATAATCGTATTTTAGCATAAACTAAACTCTTCGTATTTATGTTTGTGTGTTTATATTTAGCGTCTCTTGCCTAATAATGCAATCTAAGGTACTTCTATATGTTTCGTAGTAAGAGATGTAAAAACATAGAAATGAGCATGTGTTATTGTTGTTTAAATCATGTCTACAGATGACAATGGTCATATATGGCAATTATGTTTACTTAAACCAGCTAAATTACATTGTTGCTTCTTACATTATGTGAAATGAGTTATATATGTTATGTAAAAAGTTATAAGGGGATACCATACTAAAAATGCAATAAGTTGGGGTTGTCAATTACATTTAAAGTATTGTGGAGATTTCCTATATACTAGAGTTGCTTAAAAGTGTAGTTTTTACATATTTTCTAGAGAGGGAGGAATAAATCTAGAGTGGGGTGATAAAGTATAGAAGTCATGCCCTACATGGGTGCATTTTCAATCCATTTTTTATTAAAAATAGTTTGGTAAAATGGTAAAAGTTATTATGATCAGGTACGATAGTTTTGTTGAGAGATTTCTTATTATTTGGATATGATGTGAAATGCATCAAGCTATGGGTAGAGATAATGTAACCCTTGAGTGATTTAGTTGAATATTATTATTCTCAAAATAATAATGAATCTACTTTATAGTGGAAATGGATAGCATGCATAGATATATGTTTGTATTTTTCAAGTACATGACCTATGGTACGAGTGAAAAGGAAATATATTCTAAATATCATAATTCTCTAGAAATAATTATAGTTGTTTGGAAACTACAAAGATGAATGTTTGGAGACTAGTTTCCTCTAAGGAATACATACCTTTAACTATGTATTTTATTTCTCAACTTCTAGGATAATTTATTTAATAAATATTTAGTCTTCAACTATTGTATCAAACAATGACATAAGCTTGGAAAAAATATATCAAAAGATATAAGAAAAAGCTAAAAAAGTCTTTAAAATCACACAAACTATTTCAACAAAAAAGCCTTTATATTAAAAAATTTGAACAAATAGATCGAGCAACAAAATAAGATATATTGTTTTAGTCCTTATATGATTACAGAAGAAAATTGATAATTCTTCATAAGATTTGTTTTCAAAATCTGCAAAACCTTATAATCAAAAAAAAAAAATACAGTAAAATGTACATATACAATAAATTTGTATATGTATTACCTTTAGTTTCTTTCGGATGTTACAAATGCATAAATAGAAATAAAAGAATTAAAAGGAACATATTTACAATTTAAATTTACAAATTAGGTTTGACGTCATCTTGAACTTGAGTTGTAAATCACATTGAATTAGGGTAGAGTTTAACTTATAGATGAAATGGATTTTTTTTACCCCTGATGCCTTTTTGTAATTGACATTATGGTGAACTATGATCCACTCTTTTAATGGTTGATCAAGCCATTTCTTTTAGATAATTGAGGGAGGGAATATTGAAATGAATATATATGGGTTCCTTTCAAAAAATAGTTCGATGTTCTTTTGTTCACATCCTCTTATTCTATCATCTGTATTAGCAATGGTTTTTTTTTTGTCTACTTCAATGTTTCTTTATGTCAATGTTTGGATTTGGCTTTGTATGACTCGAATGGTTCTTTCATGCAGTTTTCTTTCAATTTTTGAAATTGTGATAAGACTTGGGATAAATATACTACTGACTAGACAACTCATTTATGATTAATGTGAGTTTATATTCATGCGCATGGTGATATATCTTTTGAAAGTTTCAGATCAATAAGCATGAAAAATGATGGTTTTCAGGCTAAGTGTTATTTCTTTGATATTTTTATCAGGGTTTTATGGGTGATTTGGCATTCTCGTCGTAGATTTTTATCCTGATTTGCACCAATTGTCTCAAATTGACTACTCATGGACACTCATATATGACAACGATTAATTTATTTGTACCATACATCTTAGTTTTCAATGTTTGATTTAATCCCTTGGGGTTTGAAGGTTACTAGGAGCTTGTTGTTTCATTGTTTTTGTTCATACTTTTCACATTGCTAGACAAGTAAGGGTTTGGTTACCGACTCGTTGTGCATTTTTCCTTTATGTTTCAACTTAATTCCTGGCTGAAGCCCTCTTAGTTTCTAATAATGGAACCCCTTATCGAGTTTAAATCCATTAGAGTCGAGATAATAGAGGCATATGACGAATGCGCGAAATTGCTCCACAAGGTTAAATAGTGGGAATTCCTTCAGTTGGTTTAGTGTTATAATAAAGGGGTTATCAAGTATTTTTCCTATTTCTTTTGATATGAAGAAGTCTCGAGTGGGTTATCTAGAGATGGTTGTAGATATTGATTTCAATGAAGCATCTACTCATCTCTCCTTTGAGAGAGAGAAATGGTCATAAAATTTGCAATATCTGACATTCCCTAAAACCAAATTATCATGAGTAAATATCGTGAGTATCATGTGAAAGATATGCCAATTTCCTCCTTATAATCTAAATGGCGTAATTTATTGCTTTTGTTGCATCAGTAGGTTACTTATGAAGGGTCACACAGTCTAGCTTTTAGTTATCATGAAAGGTTTTTAATGGCATTTCTCATCCATAAACTTAATTTTCTCTTTTTATCTATATAAAATCCTAACTAAAATATCATGCGCAAACCAGTCACATCGTAAGAACTCTGAAAGATCACTCTTTCGTCATAGTTTCATGTATATTCTAGTTAGACACCATTTCCAAAAATAGAGGGGTTGAATATGATCATTTCCTAGATCGGAGTGGTTTTTAAAATCCACAATTACATGAGTATTTTAATTCCTCATGTATTTATGTGCATAACCCTTCGTTCGATTGTCTTGTCCAACCACCATATCATCATTCATTATATAGCGATTGTGAAGAATCATTTCATGAAGGAAACCCTTTTGTTTCAAATGATAATAATGTTGAAAACCTCAAACCTACTGGTGTTTGCCTAACTAGAAGCATCACCAAGGGTACTATTGTCTCTCATATGGAATTGAAATAGGAATTTAATGATAAAAGAGAAGTTAAGATTAAATAAATTCATAACAAAACTATGGATCTAAAGTTAAGATTAAACAAATTCAGAGAAAAATATCTCGAGAAAGGAAAGAAAAACATTACAATACTCCTAAAAATGATGACTTTATCCATATAAAGGCTCATCTTGAAACCTTTACAAAACAAAATCAGCCATATGCCCAAGATAATTTTTTATTTTTGTGTTCATCTCGCTTGTTGTGATGACATTCCTCCAAGAAACATCCATTCGAATGAGCCTAAATTAAGAACATTTATTTATCAAGACATGCACAAACTTGACCTCTCTCTTTGCCATGATATCAATTCATTATGTTAAGACTTTAATATTTAGTGAAAGTGGTAATGCACATCAAATAACCAATCCATGATTCTAACTTATTCTTTTTTAAGTACATGATTGATACCCTCCCCAACTACCATTTCCAAGGGTCAAATTGATATATTTGAATATTTGTTAAGAAAATAGTTAACTAGGATTGTTTTATACAATTGTTTACTTATATTTGTGGGACTAAGAATACGATATTAATAAAATTTCACAAGTTAGGGTTGGTTATGGGTTATTTATATATCCTTGTAGTTTAGTTAATATGATTGAAGTGATAGAATAAGGGACAGAAATAAGAATGTATATTTGGTCAATCAGATTCAAGTTATTCGAACATTGGAGACCAAGAATTATGACTCCAATGGAGATAAGTATAGGTAACGCCAACCAATAACCGAGATTTCCATGGAATAAAGGATCATATCCAAATTCGAAATTGCAAGCTTTAATAGTAAATTTATAAATTACTAGTCAAACCATGTCAAGCTAGTGCAAGCTCATATATGAATATCAAAATAAAGGAGTAATGACAATAATGGAGCACCGCCAATGTTTTATTTTGACTTTGTCAAGCCAAGCTATTGGGTGGTAAAAGAATTATTTTGTATTTTTCGGATTGGCCATTACTAGGTCTACTGCGATGATTTATAGCATTATTCCTGTAAGGCAGAGAATAATGCTAATCATGGGACTAGTAAAATGAGCTTCATTGTTATTGGGTCATAGTAAAGGGCGTGACCTAATTACTTAATGTCTAATTTGAAAATATGTCATCAATACATTTTAGTGGCTTTTAGATAAAACCTTGATGCTCGAGGATTCATGGTACAACTTCAAAATTAAATCTAAGATATGTTTCAGTACAACAACAAACTTAAATATCATATATGTTTGCTAATTGTAAGTCCTAGAATATGTCCCAATGAGGTACTATGGATGACTGAATAAAATCTTTGGGAATACCTTCAGGATAGCTTGGAATCTCTACTAGTCAAATCTAGGTTGAAGGTGTGAGAGATAAGAAATATGGGTGATTAATTTTGTAGACACATCAGATCTATTGGGAGGGTTTCTGCCAATCAGGATGCATTTAATGAACAAACTGTGAATGAATTGTTTAAGTGGAGGGAGCAACAAATTGATTGATCACAAATATTTGGAGTAATGGGATGGATGTGAATGTTAGGAGGATAGTCTATAGACTGAACTTAGCCGACAATCATATTTATGGAGACCTATATGGAAAAATAAAGAGATTCCATTGTGCACTAACATAATATATGATCAGTGGGCAATGCTACATCTATGTCTTTAATTTTTATCTGAAATGTGATTTAGGAAGACAACTCTAGAAAGAGATCTCAAGAACATTGGAATGATTGTGAAAAATGCCTAGAGTTGGTTACAAGCAGATATGGTCACAAAACTAAATTCAATTTGTAATTTAAGATTAATTTTGAAATGTGTTAATCTACAAGATTTAGGGAGTCTGTCACCTAGTTTCAAACTAATTGAAGTTTCTACATATTTATTGTAATGGAAAATACTAAACACCATGCAGTAAGCTAATGATTGGCTCATTATCTTTACATCTAGCTCATTGGATGAGGCTAAAGTGAGTTACTTTTTTATCAAATTATCCTTCATTAAAGGGTAGATAATGGAATTTTCTAAAATGAAAGATGGGTAAAGATATGTAATTCTTGTTTGTGCATATTGTTGATGTCATATCTGTTATCCTATTAATGATTTCTAATTTGACGCCAGGGAATTTCCTTTTACATAACACCGAGAAAAATATTTTCCAAGTGAGGTTGTGTAGTTTAAATCCTCTTTTTCACCTCAGAATTCCACCATTTGTGTATGACCTCAAAAAAATAGAGAGGAGAGGTGGTTGATGGAGGGTTTTTGTAATTATTCGTACTTTCTTTTGTACTTTTCACAACTCATCAACTAGGCAGAGAAATCAATATTGATAAAGGGATTTTGTAATTCTTCCTACATGCTTTTGAACTTGTGATAAGCGATTAATTGGACAAATCCATAAATACTAATACTAGTGAATCTCCCTCCTTATGTTTAAGTTAATAGTGTAACAAAGATGTTTCCATGAATTATTAATACGAATTTCACATAGAAATAGAGCCTAATCCCTCTTGTGTAAGGATGAACATAACTTATCATGGTGATTATCAAATCATGCATGTCCGTTAACCTTATGGACTATCCATTATTCTTTTCCTTATTATGAACATCATTAACCATCCATTATTGGGTCTAAGATGATAAATACAACACAAAATGCACTTCTAGATCATATAACACAAAGAACTATAAAGAAGAGATTATATCAAGGAGACACTAAACTAACACTACATGTGAGTTAAAATATACTGAAATTGTATTGCTGGCATGGACAACCTACAACTAATAAACCTAAGCTTCCACAAGAAAGGGATGATGTCAAGGAAACATAGTACCTATTGAATGCCCACTGTTCACAACGAGTCGATAAAGGGAATATACAACATCATATAATTATGAAAATGAAAACTTTAGCCTCTTTTATGTTCACTATTCATAGTGATTCAGTTGAGGGCCCATCCCTAGATTTGTATGCTCGCATCCTAAGTAGTCTAGTTTGGCCTTCCTTAGAACCGATCATTGGAAATGCCAAAAAGTAAGAGCAACACCTTTTCGAAAAGAAAGTTTTCCTCATCTAACATCTTATGGTAGTTAGTTTAGGTAATGGGCTAAATCCAAGGTTTCCTCTTAGTAGAAGAATAGGCACTTATAATGCATATTTGAAGCACTATTTTAGGCTAATCAATCCTAATCCGTCAGTATCGAGAAAAGGAGGGAAGATCTAAGAAGTTGGATTGGATTAGAGACAACCTCTTTGCCTTCCCCTATGAGAATAAAGGTGGCAATGAAGGGTAAACACACAATAAAAAGGGGCTTTTTGTGCACTTTTGAATAATAATATCATTGAAACACTTGGACCAGTTAGTGTTCGCTTACCTAGAAGCATGACCAAGGGTACTACTATCTTTCATATAGAACTAAAATAGTAATTTCATGATAAAAGGGAGGTGAAGTCCTCCAGGGTAAGTCTTCGGCCTAGAATTGTACGTAAAGAACCTACACATGAAGAGGAGATTATCAATCACAGCAAAACCCTCAATCTAAAGTTAAGATTAAAAAAATTTGGAGGAAAAAATCCCGAGCAACGCGAAATAGACATTAGAATACTCGTAGAAACAATGAGTTTGTCCATATCCAAGCTTATCCTGAAATATTTCCAAAAGGAAATAGGCCACCTGAAATATTTCCAAAAAGAAATAGGCCATGAGTCCAAGTTAATTTAAGATTTGTGTATGTCGCTTATTGTGATGACACTCCTTCAAGTAACATGCATTTGAATGAGCCTCCTCAAAGATTCCACCTTAAATTCCACTCCTCAAAGATTCCACCTTAAATTCAAATTCAAATTCAAATGCAAGCCCATTTCAAATTTGTGTGAAAATTCCAAATTTTCACCGACGTGGATAGATGACGTAGATGTGAAGAGAATTTCTCAAAAAAGATCTCAATCTTTTACCTAGGTCCCTTGCACGAGAATTTCAAGAAAGGCATCTCAGGATTTTTTTTCCTCGTAGACGTTGATCCGCTCCATTAACGGATGACAACTTTTTTTGAAATACACGAGGGATGGCCTGGGTGGCTTCAAACGAATAGTTAGCAGTTCTTTTGTATTTGCAGCGAATTTTTTTGTTTGTTTGGAAGTGTTTTCCCTTGTGTATGTCAATGTTTGTGTGGCTGTGACTCTCTGTCGGTTCCTCTCTAAATTGCCTCTGTGTTGTCTGTCTGTACCCTGTTTAGGGATTGCCAAATTCCTGGGTTTATTGGGTGTCGATTATTTGATTCAGTTTTCCTGTGTATGTTTTTCCTGTTGTTTTTATTTGTTTTGCAGTGTAGTGTATCTTCTTTCTTTGTAATCTTGTTTCGTTCGTTCTTGGTAATCTTGTTTCGTCCTTTGTTTTCACTGGCTTGCTGATTGGTTTGGTTTACTTCCTGATGTTTTCTTCGGATTGGGTATCAAGATTTAACATTCTAATTTCCTCTTTTATACACATAAAAAACTTAAAAGTGTCGATGATGCGCAGATCTGTTGCGCCAGAGAGATAGGAAATCCTTGTCAGGTTTGCCAATGGATCGATTTAAGAAGGTTCCGCTGGCGAATTTCAGGTACTTTCGATTTTTCAGGGTTTTTCTGAATAGTCCATTAA
>APFE031393130.1:23176-42711 GCA_000404065.3 Pinus taeda | reverse complement strand
AGATAGAAGGACATATCAAGAAGAAAAATTTTCAAGAAGTGAAAGATCACATCAAGAAAGAAGAAATGAATCCAACCACATCTTATAATTCATTGGTCGGAATTACCACTCCTCCAACTATCAAGATAGAAGGGCATATCAAGAAGAAAAATGTTCAAGAAGTGAAAGATCACATCGAGCATCAAGAAATGAATCCAACATATCTTGTAAAGGATTGGAAGAAATTACCACTCCTCAAACTCTAAAGATAGAAGGACATATCAAGAAGAAAAATATTCAAGCAGTGAAAGATTACATTGAGCATCAACAACAAGTTCTCCAACTTTTAAAGGATAACACCACTTTGGTGCAAAATCAAATGAAACAATAGGTAGATCAATATCATAGTGAAAAATGTTTTGATGTAGGTGATTGGGTATTTTTACTGCTACATCTCAAGCAAGCTATTTATGAGAAGGAAATGTTGGCAATGCTACATCACTTAAGAAATGGCGACCTTACTAAATGGGAAGACACTTCAAGGTAAAAATGGATCATGATAGTCTTAAATACTTTTTAGAACAACTATTATCTTTAGAAGAACAAAAAAATGTGTCACAAATATGTTGGGTTATGACTTTGACATCATCTATAGAAAATGGAAGCAAAATTTTGTTGCAGATGCACTCTCAAGAAAGGATGAGGATGTGTAAGCATTGTTTTGTGCTATTTTCATTATCTAATCAGATTGGATAAACGAAGCAAGGGATGAATGGAAGAAGGACGAAGATGTATGGCCACTTATTCAAAAGTTAGAAAAAAAACCCAATTCCAACAATATTGCTAGAACTTGACATGGAAGGAAAAATCATATTGAAACCTGGAGCAGTCATAGAAACAAGAACCTGACAGCTATGGAATCAATCAATTTTAGAGTTTTCTCATCAACTGGAAGAAGTTACCCACTGAAAATTCCACATGGAAGGACAAGAATATTCTACATAAGCATCAAGAACTACTCAAGCGTTGAGGACAACACTTTTTGAAGGAGAGGGGCATGTTAGGCCCCTATACTACTAGTGCAACCCCTTATTGTTATTAGTACAACCCCTTTATTATATTTTTGTACCCATGTAGTCCCCATATTGTTACTATTGTGCCCCATAGAAGCCCACTATTGTTATTATTGTGTCCTTACATTATTATTGTTGTGTCAACTTTGATTATATTATGGATCCTTAGACTCCTATATATACAAAGGAGGTATTGTCATTGGTATCATCAAAGAATCATTCATTTGTGTAATGTAAAGGAGGTTGACCCCTTGAAGAGGCTAAATTCTAAGGCGTTGATTTATCATTTTGTGAGTTGGTTTCATAACATATTCACTCAATGAACCTTTGACATAGCACGTGCATTCGTGGCATACTAAAAAATACCCTTAATTTGTCTAAATATTGGAAAATACCTCTAAAAATCATATTATTTAACCCCCTACCAATACAAATTCAATACACCTTCCCAATTTGAAAACCCCTACTTTCACTATATATTGTAGGTATCCATTTTTTCATTGACATTTTTAATACCCTTTTATATTTGTTCATTAACTTTGAGCTCCATTTCTTATACGTGCCAATATAAAAACCCTTTACCACCTATTATACGCTCAATACATTATGTCATTTTCCCCTCAATATATATCCCCCAATATGAATGCACATGGTATGGTATTGCTCCTCTAGTGAATCCCCCGTGGGTTGACCATGGTGGATTTCCCTATTGATATAATCCTTGTCACAATGCAACATTGGACTATGGTTGACCATGTTTTACCATGATTGATTTTCATATCAAGACAATCTTTGTCACCATGCGATGTTGGACCATGGTTGACCATGGTTGGGTATGATTGACCATGTTTGACCATGATTGATATTATAAACTCAAGGGAATAATAAACCCAAGGGATTGATATTATAAACCCAAGGGATTAATACTAAAACCCTAAGGGATTATGAACCCAAGGGCATAATATTAAACACAAGGGACTAATATTATAAACACAAGGTATATACACCCTAAGATAAATAATATAAATATTAAAATAAACACGGTTGACCATGGTTGAATTTCATATTAACACAATCCTTGTCACAATGCGATGTTGGACCATGATTGACCATGGTTAACCATGGCTGATTTTCATATGATGACATTCTTTGTCACAATGCGATGTTCGACCATGGTTGACCATGTTTGACCATGGATAAACATGTTTGATTTTATATAACATGCTTGACCATGATTGACCATGGTTGACCATGATTGACCATGATTGACCATGGTTGACCAATATTATCATATTATGACAATCTTTCTCATAATGCGACATCGGACCATGGGTGACCTTGTTTGACTAAGGATGACTATGAGTGAACAATGGTAACTATCATTGAGTATGACTAACCACGCTTTCCCATGATTGACCATGGTTGACCATGGGTGACCATGTTTGACTAAGGATGACTATGAGTGAACAATGTTGACTACCATTGAGTTTGGTAAACATATAGTTCATTAACATTGACCATGGTTGACTATTTATACATAGACTGCGATGGTTAACTACAAAAGTTAAATATCTTTTTCTATGTGATCATGATGACTCTAGATTTTTGTCTATGCTTAATGGTAAGCATGTTAAACATAATGCCCATAAATTATCAGGGTTCAACGTGATCTTCATGTTCACTATCTTTGACCAAATTAATCATGATTAAGATGTGTTAGCGTTTACATTAATATTATTAATAATATTAATGTATTATTAACTTATTATTATTATTATTATTATCTTATATTGTAAACATAATATTAAAAACTCTTAAAAAAAGACCTAATATTAAACCATACACACACATACATATATATATATATATATTATATATATATATAATAGATATATATAGATATATAGATATATATATATATATTCAATTTATGAAATATATTTTTTTTGATTCCATGGTTATTTTTTACTTTTAATTATTAAATATTTTTATTATTTTTAGATAGCTATTTTTTTAATTAACAATTAAAATGGTTTTCAAATTTATAATTATCTTAATTAGTTATAATTTAGGTGGTTATTTTAATATTTTTTATTAAATTATATAATTATTTTGATTGTGAAGTTATTATCAATACATGTCATATTTAAATTTAAATTTTTGAATTATGCTTAATTTTGAAAGTCCTATCAAATTTGGTAATTATTTTATTTATGTGGTTGTGTTGGTTTATATTGGTAGAGAAAAAACAATTATTTACATAAAAAAATGAAAAAAGATCAATGTCATTTTAGTTGATGCTTATTCACATTGATTAACTTTTTTTTCATTTCACCTTTATCTTTTTTCGTTTCCCTTAATATAATTATTGATAAACATTGTTTTTTGAGTTTGGTATAACTATATCTTCATCATATCCAATATATCATTTTGATTGGTGTGGAGATTTATACTAATAACTTGTGGGAAATTGAACTAATAACTTGTAGGAAATCTTTTATCTTTTTTTTTTCATTTCCCCTGATATAATTATTGATAAGCATTTTCTTTTTGAGTTTGATATGATTATATCTTCATCATATCCGATATGGTCTTGATTAAAGTGGAGAATTAAACTAATAACTTGTGGGAAATTAAGCTAATAACTTGTAAGAAATTGAACTAGTAACTTTATATAAAATGTTTTAACACATGAAATAGGTTAACAAAATACCCAAAAACATTAATAAATAAATTTTAAAATATTTAATATTGATAATTAAATAAAAAATATAAATATACAGCGATCAAAATTAACCCCGTTCGCAAAGCATCGTTGTTTGAGGATCGAACCTAGAGCAGTGATAGGAAGAAACTTATTAACTTTCTAAAGTATTTTTTCAGTATTTTTTAACAGGAATTCGATTCCCGAATTCTGCATATCTGGCTATGTTTTTGTTTTAATTTCCTTTAAAAAGCAGGTAGAATCAAATCACCAGGTATTTTTCAATTAATTTGATTTGTTAATTTTGTTTTGCAGAAGATTGTTAATACAGAAGTTTATTTTGGGAAATTGAGTAATTTGTTATTAATTTTTTTAATAGTATTTTAATTTTAGTTCTATGTTTTTATCATTATCATGCATTTAGTATAATTGATTATTAAGATAAATTGAATTTCTTCATTATCATTTAATCCCTAGGCATACTCACATGAATGATAATCCCTAGGCATACTCACATTCACATGAATGATAATCCCTAGGCATACTCACATTCGTCCATGTGTTGAGGTTAGAAGACTGCATCAACAACCAATGGAAACTATAATATTTTTTTGTGTAATCTTCATAACTGTAACTACACAATCCACAAGCTCAATGTGTTCCATGGACTCAGGGCTAGGCCCAATGTTAAACTTATTAAGTTATAAAATATTCCTCAGCCTTCCACCATTAAATGAAATGTCTTTAAATTATAATTATCTTTTTACAAAATTCTAAAATTGATTAATTATTTCTAAAATTACATTTAGAAATTATTAAAACTCCTCTTTTAAATATTTTATTATCTTTATTCTTCATATTCATATTAAAAAACAATAAGCATGTATTTATTTCTTTAAATGTTTATTTACTTAATTTATATAAACCTATTATCTTTCTTATGGCTAATAGTGTAATCAACAATCACTTGAAACATCTCAGAGGAATTCTGAAACTTGTTCTTGCACGTCATTGCCTCGTTAACATGAGAGGAATTGGGTTCTCCTTCTTAGTAAATTGACTAATGAAGTTGGTAGTAATAAAAAGAGAGTCCATCCTTCTCTGGCTTAACTTTGCCTTGAAGTTATTTTTCCTCGCGCAAGCTTTTTCACATTTAATAGTTATATCATCATAACTAACATCATCTCGATCTTCATCCAAAACCTCCTCCATGTAAATTTGGACAGTCAAAACCTTCTAAAATGCTTTGAACAATTATCCAATTTCCCTATAATAATTGTAATTCTGATAGGAGGCATGAATAGCTTTTAACAATTATGGTGGACATGATATAATAACACACATTTATATTTAACTCTCTTTTAGCGGTATTGAAGCTATATCATATTTGACATGATTATTAGTTTGCATGATATACTATCCTATAAGAATTTTTTATATAGTTGATTTATACATTATATGAATTGGGTTATAATTATTGATTAGTCAATTATATTTAATATTTAATACAACCTTATTACATCGTAAGGATTTTCTTTTCGAGAAGAACTCCTTTAGTTGCCACATGTACTCCTCTGCACCCTCAGATTCATTGTTAGACAATTAAGAGTTCTTCCACTATTATATCTTACTATTTTAATTGTCAACAGAATCTTGGTTTGTGAAATCGTTCAATTTCTTGATTTGTGCAACCATTCAAGCTTCTCCTTCTCCACTGCAATCATTGGTGATTTTTAGCATCTAAATCTGAAGTTACCAAAAGGGAAGGTGACAAATAGACTCACCCATCACCCTAGAGAAGATATGGTGTTTTGGGGCTGGAGCATTCTTTTAGTAGAGGGAGGAAGACCAACGGGGACTTGAAGAGCATTGCTTCTTTCTTATCGTATATCCAACATTGGGTGGCGACAAACCCCATGATGATTTCCTTTCAATAATTGTTTTTGAGCTTCCTTCATGAACATATAACTCTCATTCTATTCTTATTTATATATCTCATGTATCTAGATCATATCTTCCAACATAGATATTTATCCATTTCTTTACTTAACATAGTGGCAGAGCTGTGCATCCTCAATATGGCTCTTACAATTAAAAAGTTCTCTATGGTGTTATTACTAATAATTGTTTCTATCTTCATCAGATCATAATCATTTCAGGCCAATGCATTTAGAGTCTATTGCAGATGACTATAATGGCTTAAAAGCCCCTAATAAGAGTTAGCCTAGTTCAGATTATGTTTAGAGCTAAAGAAATCCTTCTGAGGTTGATATAAGGTACCATAGTAATGGATCACATCCTTCAAAACTAGAATTAACACAATTAGAATGGGATAAAACCTTGTGACCATTAGCCAATGCCTTGACCATTAATTAGTGTAAAATTCGCAAATCCAAGAGTGATTAGAAATGGAAATCCGATAATGATCAACAACCCCAAGTAAGTATAATGAAGAAAGAATCGTAGCAACGATAATTTGAAACATATTAAAATGCTATTATTCCTGAATAAAGCGTAACTAAGAACTGAAGGTTGACGGGTATCATATCAGGTTCAAAAGAGTGTTTCCATAGGGCTAAAATGGAAAAGCATGTTATCCTGCAATTGTCATTGTCTTCCCCATTCTCTTTCCGAACCAGCTAGCGATCCAAGCAACCATCCCTCACCCCATTCAAGCCAGCACTCCCATGGAAATGATGCCAGCCATAATGAATGTGATTATTTCATTAATCTTATATTTATGGTCGAGGAACTTTAATTTCTTGACCAAAAGGGAGAGGATGCACTCGATCATAAGGGAGAGGGAGGACTTTTATTATGCAAAATTGGCATTTCATTATGTTTCTTTGTGATTGGTGGCATGGAACAACTAGATCATAAAATTAGTAAGCACAACTCTCCACAAATTAATAATTCATCATAGCTTGTTTGTGAAAAGGAAGGGTAAGAGCTTGCCTCTAGGGTGCTCTAGCAAGACATATTTTCTTTATGGATATTTGATTGGATTGATGATGAAGAAAAGCAGAGGACTAGGCGAGTGAACAGTAAATCATCTAGATTAACTTTTTTCTCTCTGGAAGCGTAAGTTGTCTCAACTAAAGAGGAGAGTAGGTTTTTAATATCGACTGAAACCAACCCAAATTTCCATCTCCTTGGTTGTGGGTCCATGGTGGAGATTTTCGTTTCAATAACACACTATGAGAACTAAACTATAGAAAGGGAGTCCTTCAGACTTGTGCTTTAGGATCACACGTCAACCTATGAGAAACACCCTTAGGTGGGTGAAGAAAAATGCCAGATGTAAGTGTTTGTTCTTTCCTCTGGTATTGAACCCAATAACATGAGAAGAAATATACCACGTAAGAATTCCTGCAGGTATTGCAGTAGCCTTTTCTAGGTCATAATAATTTTCTCGTTGATATGCAATTCGAGGAATAGAGGATGGATAATTAGGCGCCACATTACCTCGAATTATATAATGGATGATAAGTATGGGGAGCAAAGTGATTCTATTTCACAACATGATCCCACCACATCTAACATGGGATGCTCAATATTCAACTGCGTACCTATTATATTTAGAGGCACTAGATCTCAAATTTATGCAAAAAAATAAAAAAGACAAAATGTTAGCATTTAAAGAAATTGCTCCAAAGAAATATGAACAAAGATAAATGTCCAAATAATGAGAGAATTTACTTCCTTCCCATGCCAAGAGATCAATCATTTTTTATGTGCCCCTCTCTGATTCCTTGGTGATATAGAATTAGGTCTCCTATTAGGAGTTGTTGAAAGCAAATGTCTCCATATTATATGAGTTTCCTTCTCCTGAACATCTAGACTCAACCTTAGAGAATGACCATGAATCTTTTCTTTTTCTGGCTCAACAACAATTATGTAATTTGGAATCGATCGAATTCCTTGAGAAGCATGTTTAATCTGCTCAATTTTAATAGATCCAAATGAACTGTCTTCTAGGTTCCTTCTTCTATAATGTTATTTCACCTATCCTCCTACCTTAATAGTAATTTACACCTAATAATATTAGAATTGTGATTTATACCAAAATGAGTATCTAAATGCCCTTACCTTGTAGCATTTCTTTGTAGCATGGTCCTTTCGTTGTCTTGATATTTTTATGTCTTTTAACAGTTGTCAAGAACTCATTAATTAGTGCTATATGCTATTGACGATGTCTCTTTTGCAGCATTTGGTGAAAACTTCTTTTAGAGTGAGAAATTCAATGTGTAATTTTTGGTGAAAATTTCTTTTAGAGTGAAGAAACCTTTGCATGGTTGAAGACACTTATCATTCACATAATCCAATAAATCACCAACCACCTATAACTTGACATTGATTTCAAATTTACCTTAACTACTCAGCAAAAATTGATTAAAAAAATAAAAACGTCAAAGTAGTATAACAAGTATGGAAATGATTGTATGTTGGCTTTTGACAATGATTGACAATGGGGATTATCTGTTAATGATCAAAAATTAGTTGTTAGTGGTGCTTCTTATTGCACGAGTTTGCTATGTGGAGTGTTTTATGTGGGGCGCTATATGAATTCTAGTTCTATTAGGGTATGTGTTATGTAACTAATATTCTATGCATACAACTTCATAGGGTCCATGTCATTACGGTAAGTATTGAAAGAAGGGGTCCATCTCTATTGTTCATTGTTTAAAATGAAATCACCTTTGGGCTTTGGAAATCAAAGTTGTAGATTTTACACCAAAAGATAACAATAATTAGGAGCCGATGCCTGGCTCATTTTCATATAATATGTGATGATGTCTGAAACTTGTGAGCTTGTGATTCAAATTTAGATATGGAAAGTTAATCATCATATTGTTCCTGAATTAAATTATTTTATTTAATTTATCTCATCTACTACTTGTATTTTTCTAAAATCTATCAAATATTTTCCATTGGAACTTGAAAACCCATCTTTGAAGATTAAGAGGCAATATATGTTGGAAAGGTTATAGAATTTGTCAATTCAGCATAATGAAATGTCAAGACAATATGATACCTAAATCATAGAAAAAGAAGAAAAAATGTATTTCCTATTTTTTTTGTTAGTAAATTTATTATATTTTTTAATTTCAAAGAATATTTTTACAAACATTTTTAATAATATATTGTAAATTAAAAATATATTAAAAATCAAATTCATTTTAAGTGCTTTATAACGAGAGAATAACATTTGTTGTACTAACCCAATATACAACTTACTAACAAAGTGCTAAAAATTTCCTTTATAACATTGACTTTTCAATAAATTATCTCTTTTCACATTTAATATTATATCAAGGTTTGTTTTCCTTCTCTCCTTCTGATTTACTTGAGATAATCAGAGGGGATTTACTTGAGTCACTATCATCAATTTTTTTTTTCTTCCTCCTTTTCTTGCATCAAGGCAACCCTATCACAATGAAATTGTCCACCTCTTACTCATTCATTCTAGAATCTTTTGGAATCTTTATCCACTTTATTTTTCAATCTTCCCGCTTTCTATAGGTGAAGCAATGATGTATCTAGACAATTCACTACCCTCATTCTTATATTTCTCATCCTCATTTTCATACTTGATCTTGAAAAATAAAGCACCCAATGTTTATTATCCCAATTTTATGCACATCCAAATAGTGAAACTCCTACAATAGTAATTTCAATAAAATTTACATTTCAATAAAAATATACAAATTGCATACCACCTACAACAATAATTCCAATAAAAATATATTGATTATTTTCTTGTGCATTTTTTGGATTAGAGGGATTTGAGTGAGCACATTAAAACGTTAATATATCTAGAGAGTGTGTGCAATAGAAGATTTATAACTGACAATAGCTCATCTCTTACCCAAAACGAATTGATTTGGGTAGAAAAAATAGTTCAAAGAAATGATTTTCAATCCTCATTATATTTAGGTGCAACCTCATTTAATTTCTCAATGCACTCTCCTACGAATTTGATTCGCAAATATTTTACAAATGGTAGATAGCCTACAGGCGAAAGGTTTATTATCCCAATTCAATTTCTTTCCAAATTGGAATGAGTGACTGCAAGGTTCGACATCTACTATCTGGTATACCAAAATAATAGCAAATCTAATAACATTGTGAAGACATATTATTTGAATGACAATATCATAAGGAAGAAAAGGTACTATGGTAGAAGAAGATGTGTGTCATAGAGAAAATAAGGTGACAGGGCATGGAAGAGTTCAGATAGGGTTATGAAGAATAAGTATCATAAAAAAGGGGGTAAGGTGCATTGTTATTTTGCGTGTTAAATGGTTGCACAAATCAAGATTCATTAAAACAGTGGGATCCACGATATAACTCTCAATCGGCCAATAATAGATCTAAAAGTATGAAAAAATGTAAAGTGGAAACTAGGGGAGTTATTCTCAAACAACTCCTTATGGTGTAACAAGCTATGGTAAACTAATTTATATTTTCAAATAATGTAGAGTTCTAAGTTGTTAAAGGTCTACAACTCAAATATACAAATATTATATATAACCCTTTTCGAAATTAATTCTTATAATAGTTTTAATAATAAGAAATATGTAATTGAAAATATACATGGATAATTATAACAATATGAATGATGATATACAATGATAATTATAATGATGTCACTAAAAATATACATTAATAATTTTTATGTTTTTATTTTTTAAATATTTCACTTATCATAAAAAGTGGTAACTAACCCCGTGATATTCTCTTGAGTTATATATATATATATATATACTCAATTTTGAAAATCTAGAAATCTTATCGATGTGTTTAACTAAGTCATTGACATTTTTGTTTTTTAATTTAAAAAATTATCTGTTTATATATATTTTTGAAAGGTAAAGATCTTATCCATGCCATGTGAATAATATATGTAGAGTTAAAAAATTCAATACTTTTCTTAGGATGCAAGAATGGAAGCACATAAAGTTTCTTAAAAAACTATATAAAGGAAAATAAGTCATCTCATCAATTAAATCCATGAATGACATGTGATTTCCATTAACAGATAGTTGATTTTTGAATGGTGCATATATTAAATTCATGATTTTTATTTATTTTTTTGAAAGAAAGCATGTATCCATCTAAGAAAGCAATCAGTATCATAGGTCACATGCAATGAATATCATCTAAGTGCATCCAAGAGATATTGCATCTACTCCGGCCAGTGAGTAATGTTATTTTGTATTTTCCCTATTAAATAATTTTACGTATTTTATTTGTAGGGAAAGAGATGAAAGAGATTTTTCCGAGAAAAACTTATGAATATTTGTGAGGTTGAAAATCTAGTGGATAGAATAAAATCAAAATCTAGATGATGTGCAAGTTCCTTCGATTAATTAGGAAATGGTTTTAATCACAATACTTTTATGTTCGGCTAGTTATGTCTTGACGTGATTAGCCTCCAAGAGAGAGTTATCCTATCTATCAATTCTCTATTAGACATCCCACTATTTGGTTTATTGTTTTACATCTTGTGAAATAAGTAAATAACGATGAAAATTGTGTTTATTTTCAAACATAGGAATTAAATTTGCTTGGAAATTATAACATATATTTATGGAAAAATCTTCAATGTATTAAATTTTTTTTATAAAAAGGAAACTAAACATGTCACAATAATATACATGTTTATAGATAAATAAAAATAAAAACATAGATATCAAACGATGTTTCTTGAAGTTTACATAGCTTGATTTCCAACATCCTATCAAACAATAACCAAGAAAAATATTGGCTTTTTCGGCAAAACAAAAGTAGACATTCATGCTAGTAACCACATCAGTGAATGCAGAATATGATTCCATCTTCTCAACATGAATTTCTTTTTCTTAATGTATGTAAGCTTCAGGAAAAAAGCTATAATTCCAATTTTGTTTCTTAATCAAAAGAAAATATATGATTGTAGCAAACATCTTAGAATATTGCATATAAGAAGGCATGATAACTTAAAGATAATTTTTTGGCATGCATTTTAAATTGATTTGAACACTTCCGATTCCTGAAAGTACAACAGGTTTATGCAATCCACACACAGAAAGTAAAAAGTTTTGGATACTAAATGCAATTTTCCCCTGCATATCAATGTTAATATGGGAGGCCAGATTTGACAATATGCATCAGTCTGCTCGAACGATTTTCTCCTCCATCTAAAGGAGAAACATTGTAGAATACTGAATCAAACCAACAAATCATCATGTCTCCAACTTCAACTATGTGATCAAAAAGATTAAAATTTATGGGAAAAAATCCATTGAACTCGAGATAGGGTTATGAATAATTTGTATCATCTCAAAGGGGATAAGGTGCACTGTTTTTATTCATGTTGAACAGTTGTACAAGTAAAGATTAAACATTTGCATAGATCAAGATTCCTTAAAATAGTGGGATCTAAGGATGGAAGAACTCTCAATCGTCTAAAAATATATCTAAGGGCAGAAAGAGCACAAAGTGGCAACTAGGGAGTTCTTATAAGGGGAATGCCTTATAGCATAAAAAATAAATAAATTGTAACTTTATTTTAATTATTCTATTAATAACTATATAAAAAAAATTAATATAATAAACATGTACAAGATGCTTGAATATAGAGATAAATGAGTTTTGTTACAATACCATGACTTATTAATACTACATGCTCAAAAATCAGTGACTTATTTCATATGACACTTGTCAAATCCATAAGCATGTTAATTTTTGAATAGGACTTCAAAATTTTAATTTAATTATTAGTAATTATTAGCGGTTGGTAGGAATTTAACATCTATAGAATATTGTGGAATATTCTTAGTAGAATTCACAAATGAAAGGTTGAGATTTATCTCAAAACTAGTTATGCCCAAGTGTGATATAAACGAGTTATGGTTTTTTAAATGTAGTATTAGTGTATTACATGTTAAGAATCTCCATAGTAAAGTTGAGGTGAATCTCTATGGTTAGTAATCTTGTTATATGTATTTTCAAATATATATATGTTTAATTCATATATTATTTTTTTTATATAATTAATAATAATAATTGAAATAATGTTATACTTATGTCGTAAGGTGTTTCCCTTTGAGAAGAACTCCCCTAGTTGCCACTCTTCAATCCTATGCACCCTTAAATTCATTGGTAGACAATTGAGAGTTCTTCCACCATTAGATCCCATTTTTTTAATTGTCAATTGAATCTTTATTTGTGCAACCATTCAACTTTCTAATCTTTAAAATAATTATAACCCATCAATATATGTTCATGGTGGGTTTTGGCAAGGAAAGGGAACCAAGTTCTGCTTCTTGCCAACATGGGAGTTTTCCTATCCATCTTTATTTGTCAGCTTATGATTTTATCTTTGTAGAAGATAACTAGACACCTTGACTCATGATAGAGGCCTTGACTCATGATCCCTACCGCTTCAGTCAATGCATCCCATCCATGTATCTCATCTCTACAATTCTTCGCCATTTTTCTTTGTCGATTTGATACATATTTGTTTAGTTCGATATTATGGTCATGATACAAGGCTTTTATTTGGGCGATAACTATAGGGAAAATATTATACGAATATTATGTACCTTGGGGCTTGCGGAAAGGAGGAAGAAAATTGACAAGCTCTAACAAGACAACTTCTGAAATAAGGACTATGAAAAGAAGAAACTATAGCCAAACCAAATAAAGACCAAAAGAAATATGTTCTCTTCTTCTCAAATGTCTATAGGTATACCATGCTGATACACAACACCTTTACAAGGCTTATGTAAATACATAACAATTATACATAAGCTTGGCTATGTAAATTTAGCCTACAAGAGTAATTCTATACTAATAAGTGAGGATTCTGAGGCAACATCTCAAGTGGATGCCACAATGATAATCATAGCAGCATACCAAATAATAGAAGTAGAGGGGATTGACAAAGTGAGCATGTTATTTCCTACACAACAAGAACAAATGGTATTCCATTCCTCCTACTATACAGGGAAGTCCACAGAAGTGCTTGACGGGCTCCAAAAAGGTCCATGTTGGTGCAGGAGGCACAGAAAGAGTGCATTTCAGCATTGATGTGTGCAAATATCTGAGTATTGTGGATGGGAGAGGTTTGAAGCCATTGCTTATGAGTTGAATTTCTTTGGTAAAGATCCATATTTAGACAACATGATGTTTCAAATAGATACTATAAGTATAATGTTATAATTTTATATATTAATGATACTTTTAAAATTTTAATAGAAGTATAAACAATAATATTTAATATAAATAAATTATAAAACGATGCATTTTTCTTAATCTCAAGGAAGTATTGGAGCCCCTCTGCAAGTTATCTCCTAAAATTGCATATTTCTTCATGGTCGTGGCTCAATTGCTAATTTTCAGCATTGTAATCCATCTAATTTTCAACATTGCAGTTCATGAATAACCCAATTATATTTTTTCTCACCCCAATCTTGGTAGCACAACTCCATATCAGAATGTTGTTGGGAGCCTAATGTATTGTTGATTTGAGGCTTCTGCGATCTATATTTTGTGTATTGTTGTCTTCTAGAGTCATCGCATTTAGGTTTTCTAGCATATTTGATATTGCGGAAGTTCTAATAATTGTGATTCCATTTTCCAACTATCCTGGACCATAGCATTTGGTAGAAATCAAAAGGATTTTCTAATATCTTTAAAGCACATCTAGGCACCAAATTACATTAAGTGTGATCATAAAAATCTCCAAAGATTGTTATTGTGAGTTAGAGTGAATAAGAGACATTGATAATAAGAGATCAACTTCAAGTTATTGTTTTATCCTTAGTGGAGGCACAATTTCATGGGGAAGCGACAAAACAGTTGACATTTTCTCTTTCCGTTGCAAAAGCGTAGTACATAGCAACATGTCAAACTACAAAGGAATTCAAATGATGTAGAATATTATTGGAAGATATTGGGTCACTGAAGCGCAACCAACAATATTGCAGAGTGCCGGTAACAGATGTATAATCATGACAAACCATTCAAAGTATCATGGAAATGTTAAGTATACAGGGATACAATACCACTTTATTTGTGAATACATTGATAAGCAAAAAGTATAGATGGTGTATTGTACAACAGAAATGATGATTGGTGCATTGAAAAAAGCATTACCGAGAATCAAGTTTGAGTTTTTCAAAACATGTTTAATGTACTAGCTCTTATTTGAAAAATATTTGATTAAGTAGGTGTGAGACTTGCAGAAAATATAGCTAAATATTTGGGGGAATTTAATCAACAATTTAGGGTTTTCTATAATAGTAGATAGAAAATCATATGAACAGATGAATGTAGTGCACATGTACAATGTTGTTGTAGTTCGTCTGTAGGTTATTGAGTAAATTCAGGGTTCTTTACGCTGTAGAGTTTTCGGAGGGATCATTTTCACCCATTCTTATATATTTTATCTTTGTTTAGCCGAAGATGGATGAAAAATGATTAGATTTAGTGTTTATTATGAACACCTCATTCTCTCTATTTTTATTTCAATTTATTAACTAGCTATCACTTTTAGTTTCAAAACCACCTACACTGAAGGTTGGTATCAAGAATCATGAATGAAACTTTGTTCAACTTGACCTTGTCATTCTTATCAAAACTTTTGTCCAGAGTGGATATCACCATCCACACGGCTAGTTGAAGTCCAATATGTTAATGGACAATAGTACCGATGCTTATACATTGGTCTATCCATTTCTAAGCAGTATGAGAAATTTTGACAGAACTTAATTGAACTCTAAAGTTGAATTAAATAAATCGAGATATAGAGAAAACAAAAGTAAATATATTGAAGATCACTCGTATTGCCCATAATTTGGACAATAGAATTGACATCATCAACAATATTTATATCTATTGTATGTTTGTTGACACTTTGGTATGAATGTTGTGGATGTTATGAGAGTTGGTCACTTCTTCATTGATTTCTAGTGCAGGGAAAGGGGCATCGACATTCATGTCACTATAGTATATACATGGATGTTTTAAGTAACCTTTTTCCACAAGAAATTTTCTTGCACCCAAAACCAATTCCCTGTTGCCAATGGGAGCCTTCCCAAGTTGTTCCAGAATTTTTTGAATAACATTATTGAATGCTCCATATGCTTTATTTCGATTCCCTATAGGGAAGACATCAACAGATGTCTCATCAGTTTGGAATTTTCTCACAAGAATACCCATATGTGGATGAATACTTTGCTTCCTTTTCTTCTGTTTGTGGCCATATTCTAAATGGGTTCCTTCCATATGCACTTCCATTCTTCCAGTACAACAATCTTAGCGTTGAAAAACTTTTGAACTATGGAGTTATTCTTTTCACCAAAAAAACTAAAATAGAGTGATCTTAATTTTATTCGTTATATGAATATATGAAATAAGTTGAGCTTAAATGAAAAATCTATGAAAAATCATAATTTTTCATACTAACATTTGGTTTAATAAAGTATTTTATGAACAAACTATAGTGTAATTGAATTAGTAAAACTAAATACAAATTATCGTGTCTTTCTTTCACATTAAAGGCAAGTGCAACCTTGTAAATATGAGGGAAAAGGAAAGATCCTACCATTACCATTTACCATTGAATGTGAAGGTGGTCGTCTTATCTTTTAACAACTCCTCTGCCTTAAAGGTAAATGCGACATTGTAGACATGAAGACGAAGGAAAGATCCTACCTTCACCATGGAATGTGAAGGTTGTCCTTTTATCTTTGAGAAACTTTTACCTTCACCTTGAAGGAAAATGCAGCATTGTAGACATGAAGACAAAGGCAATATTCCACCTTTTCCATGGAATGTGAAGTCATCGTCTTATCTTTATCAACTCTTCAACAATTTTTTTCCTTTGTGTCTAGAGCCATTCCTCTTGTCTAAAATTCTGAATAATCCAATATATTAAAATATTATTTCTTGTATCCAAAATTTGTCTTATTAAGCATGGAAAGAAAATCTAAAATGACTTTATGATTGGGATTTTTTGCATTCCATATTTTCCATCTTCTTGCCTCGAGCGATCACTAAGTTGGAAACAAATGAATGAAGTGAAAATTAGATGAAAGAAACTCATTTTACTGACTTCTCATTCAAGGTTCTTCGAGGGTTTCTGTGATCCATTCTTATTTTCACCATGTAAGTGATTTCTCTTTATCTTATAGCTTTGAATAACATTTTGTTTACTAATTTTTATCTTCAATAATTTTTTATATGACGCGATTATTCTTTAATTTATGTCGTACAACATTTTATTTACAACGTCTCATGCAATTGTTACTTATTTTCCTTCCACTAACATCCAAGCCACACTTCTCAATAATTTCATTGTGAAGTTAAATATGTCAAATTTTCACATATTTACATATATTTCATATAAGAGTCCTTCTAAATCGCAAAAATCATACAGTAAAAAACAATGATTTTGATAATAATCTTGGATATAAAGAAAAAGATGGATCCTACTCTAAACCCTTCACTTGTAAAAATGGAATGAATTATTTATAAAATAATAACCACAAAAACATGTTATATTATTGTATAATGTAATTTTTTCAAAATTTCTTAAACAAACTTTAAGAGTCGCTAAATTAAATTAGATACAATATTAAACCGAAAGTTATTAAATGGAATCAATTGTGTAGTAAACTATAGAGTATCAATATTGTATATTACGAGAGAATGATGGAATAAATCCACCTGAATCGAAAATTTATCATAAAAAAAAGTAAATAACTACAACACTAACACTAACACCCTTCCCAAAAATGGCTACATGTTAAACTCCCTAGACACTTATTCTTTAAAAATTTAAGTATTTTATTTTAAGGATAATATTTAGGGATAAGTGTATACTATAACAGTAATATACTTACGAATTTAATTTTCATTTATACAGTAATTTTAATTGTCATTTATCCCGGAATTTTAATTGTCATTTGTCAAAGATTTATTTTGAGTAAATAATTATAGTGGTACCCATTAAAGAAACAGTAAAATACATAGAGTGGTAGAGTGGGGACTATGTTGGTTGGAAAATACATAGAGTGGTAGAGTGTGGACTATGTTGGTTGGTTCTTTCCTAAGCTTAATTAGAACTGGTTTTTATTTAACTAGTCACCAAATTGTCTCATCTTTTGCAACATAAAAGCCTTTCTCTTCTATTTTATTTTGGTTAGTTTATTAAATCTTTATTAGCTAATCTTTATTACATTAGTTAATATTTTGGTTGGTAGAGAGCTGTAGAGCCAACAACTTATGCGAAATATAGGTAGTTAGGTGCAGATCAGGGGTTAAATTTGACGCCCGTATGTCCGTATTTCGCATTTTTACCCGTAAAATACATTTTAATCTAAAACCTCCACGTCATGCTCAACTTGCCATTCATTTTCAAAAACATCATATTGACGGGCATGTTAAAAATTAAAAGTTAAAAAAAAAAATTATAAATTTTATATATATAATATTTAATATGGTGTGAACAGTGTAACGTTATAAGTTTATAATCTCCACAAGCTCCAAAGTCCAGACTCCGGCCAGGGAAACTTGCAGTCGTACTCACTCCATTGAATTCACAAAAATAGGGGTGATTTTATGGGCGAATGTTCGCCCTTTGGCGAAGTTAATGGGTTTTAAATTTTTAGTGGGCGAATATTTTGTATCATAGTACATTTTTACAAATCACCTCAAATAGCCCACCTTATTTTAAGGGAGAGGGTAAAAAAGGTAAATTTAGCATTCGCCCATTTTCAAGAATAGGTTTTATTTAAGTGAATCCATTCGCCCATTTTCAAGAATAGATTTTATTTAAGTGAATCCTATGCGCCAAAGGCCCAAATACCATATTTATAAAAGAGGTATGGTAAATTAATAAAAATATAAATAAATGAGAGGTATGTAAAATAAATAAAGAATTTTTTATATTTACTCCATAAGTCACCTTATATACATGCAAGGTTGTAAACAAATAAAAATATAAGTAAAGTGGAGGTATGGTAAATAAATAAACGTCTTTTTATACTTACTCAAAAGGTATGGTAAATAAATAAAAATATAAATAAACTAGACGCATGGTAAATAAATAAAACCTCTTTTTATATTTAGTCCATAACCCTCATTCTATTTATGGAGGCTCAAGAAAGAGGTTTTATTTAAGTGAATCCTATGGGCCAAATACCATATTTGTAAAAGAGGTATGGTAAATTAATAAAAATATAAATAAAATAGAGGTATGGTAAACAAATAAAACATTTTTTTATATTTACTCCATAAGTCACCTTATATTTACAAACACTCAAAAATTAGGTGAAACCTATGGGCAAAATACTATAGGACAAATACCATTGTTATTAATACTGCGGAAAAAAACATTATTAACCCTAATATTAGTATTAATAAAAATAAAAATGGCACATGGTATTGACCCATGGTATTCACCAAAATGGCACATGGTATTGACCCATGGTATTCACCTAGAATGTAGCCTATTTAAATAGGGGAATTAAACCAGGATAGATCCATCTTTACTCTTGATCGGCTAACCCCGGAGAGGTATCAAATATCGTGATATGCAAACTAGCATAGAGAGAAAAAATATTTGATCCCTCAAGAGTAAAAATGGATGTTGTAATTTAATGTATGTTAAACATTTTAGCTTGGTTAAAATAAAAAATAAAATAAAAATAAACTATTAATTTTATTAATTTTTATAAATTACTAATATTAATTTTTAAGCTCCAGGTTTATGATAACCCATGGTA
>APFE031393125.1:357779-368522 GCA_000404065.3 Pinus taeda | reverse complement strand
TAAAACATACCTTTCCAATGCTCTACACACCCCCCGACTTACTCTGTTTCATGGCCTCATGAAAACATTATAATTAACATGGAGAGCTGTAAGAGAATAGGCGGGAGAGGGCACTTCGTGAGGAGGCCTGCAACCATGGTGAGCAACCAAATTATCGAAGAATTGGTTCAATTGATCTGCAGGAATATCGTACAAGGCCTAGTACCCAGGTGCAGGATGCCAAATAATTGGGCTACGGAACCGGTATCCTAACCAAGACGGCCCAGCACGCAGGATGTGCTGGCCGTAAAGGGCCAACCGTTCAGCCGCCAGCTCAAAATTCTCGTACTTGAATGGCTCCCTGAGCTGAATGTTTGGGGAAGAAACCCGATAGTGGAATTTGGCAGACTCCAGGGCAGAATCCTTAATAGCCAGAAAGTATTCCAAGCTATTTCGGATCAAACCCTCATGCATGGGCCCTAGTAGTTCCATGACACCTGGGGTTCTCATAAGGCGTTTATGTGATTGCCATAGTTGAATGGGGTCTCTAGGCTCAGCCCTGACCCATAGATCTAGGTTGTTCTCCTGCCTCTGGAAGGCATTATAGGCCTTGAGCCACTTCAACTGGTTGACCCCAAATGAAACGAAGGCTTGTAGCTGTACATCCCCCACAAAAGGGCTAGGGTTTAGATCGGTTTCCTGCTCCAGCACCATATTGTGCAGATAAAACTCACATAGGGACCGCTGGACCTTAACCCCATAGTGTTTACAACAATCAATAAAATCGTTGACAGTATTAATCTGAATGGGGGCACCTGCCCTCACGGCTTTTATCTTCAGTCTTAAATACCTTTCAAGGAGAAATAAAGCATAATTCTTTGCAGGGGCTCTACAAGTCAAAACATCATCATACAACGAACATACAGTATCCAATTATTTAATAACAGTGTCTAGTCGACGTGTTACCTTGGCAACCTTCTCCTGTTCCTTCTGCCATCCTTCAAAGGCCCGACTTTCTGATTGACTCATGTTCCGTAGTTGCTGCTGCAGTTCTTCATGTTTTTCCCGGGGGATCATTTGTTCCCTTAACTTCTCAACTTCCTACTGCAACTCCTCGTATTTTTCCTGAGGGATCCTTTGTTCCCTTAGCTGGTCAGCCTCCTGTCGGGCCTGCTTTATCTCGTGGTGCAATGCCTTAGTTTTTGGATCCATTCTCCATGATTTCTCAAAGGCAGGGAGTCTCACCTGGATCTTCCTGTTTCGCTGCCTGGGTGCCTCGGTTTTAACTGCTTTGCTTTCCCTTTCTTTCTTAACATGAATGAAGGGGTATGATGGCCCCTCTATAAATGGAATGTCGTCTTGCGGTTCGGTCTTGATTGGTACAGTGGCTAGTCCCACTGGGCTATTTGGAACAACAGGCTGTTCCTTATTGTTAATAGGGGCGAAATTCTGCTGTTCCATACCAGATGGAACGACATTTTGTCCTTTAGTGCTGGTTGGAACGGTTGTGGGTCCATCGGCGGAGTATTGACCTCCAAGGCGCCTGTGAGCCCCTTTCCTTCTCATCTGATGGTATCCTGCCACATTTATTCTTCTTTTTCTTCTCATTGCCCCCCTTATCCTCAGACTGGCTTTCAAACTTCAAATTTTCTGTCGAAGCTGGGCTATGATATTCAGCAGCCTCTGCTGTTTCTTTCTCAATTTCTTAATTTCCCTTGCCTCAGCTGTGGGCACATGAGCGGCCCTTATCTTTGCTCTTCTTTCATCGAGGGTTTCCTCCGGTGTTATCGGAACGGACTGTTCCCGACAATCATTTTCAGTCTCTGCGGTATCAACAAGTGGGTTTTCTCCCTGTGTCTTGGGAACGAGTTGTTCCTGGTCGATGTTTACATTTTCCTTCTCGACAACAGGGGGGTTTTCTCCTCCTGTCGTTTCTTCATGCAATTCTTTATGTGCTTCTCCCTCGGAGGGTAATTCAGGGGGGTCTGCTGGACTGGACGGTGAAGCATAATCTCCCAGGCTGGCCAGAATGGTGGCCAGCTCTTCTTCTCCCATGGGAACTTGTGGAGGGCTGTCCCCCAATTGTCCTATTTCTTCCTCCTGAATTGGTTGTTCTGTGGCTGTCTCCGGCTGGCTGGCCTCGGCCTCTGAGTCAGAATGCTCATTTCCTTCCTCTTGAATTGACTGTTCAGTGGCTGTCTCCGGATGGCTGGTCTCAGCCTCAGAGTGTGAATGTTCACTCCCTTCTTCCTGAATTGGCTGCTCAATGGCTGTCTCTGGCTGTCTGGCCTCGACCTTAGAGTGTGAATGTTCACCTCCTTCCTTGGCTTCTACTCTGTCCTCAATTTGTTCCTCATTTTCCCCCGAGGGTTCCTGTTTTGGTGCTGGTGGTTCCTTTGTTATTTCGATCGGCTGGTCGATGCTTAGCTGGATTTTCTCCAGTCTGCCTCTTATCCTTGCCAACCGAGCTGACTTCCTATGCCTCTCAGGCTGTTCGGGTGTACTGGCCACCTGTTCTTCCACCACCATCTTTCTGTGTTTTTCAGCTTGCTCAGGAGTGCCAGAGGAATGCCTACGTTTCGAGGCAGCACGTTCTCCTGTGGCCTGTTCCTTATGTTTCTCTTCCTGTCCCGATGCTCTAGAGGAACGTTTTCGTTTGACTGATTTCGTGCGCTTCTTGGGTTGCTCGGGTGTATCTGAGGGGTGCTTAGGTTTTGGCGATTCTCTAGGCTTCTTAGGTGCTTCAGAGGTACTAGCGGGGTGCTTAATCTTTGGGGATGGCAATGCCACTCCCCCTCCTATTGCTGTAATAAGCTCCCCCCAGTTACTCTACTGCTGAGTGAGACTGTGGCTCACTATCAGGCGAATCAGCCCATGGTGGCTAACCACTTCGTCTTCATGGTGTGCCTTTTTCAGGCATTGAGAGGAATCATGCAGTAATGAATTTAACAATGCGGGGAGGTTCACAGAACATTTTCCTTTTAATACAGCAAGAAGCTTAAGGTGATGCGGTCTTACCACATCTTTTCACCCCTCGCAGGTGATGTAGCTCTGCACTACCTTCGCCAGCTCGCTCCAAGGTTCTCCTAGCATTGCCGGCAGCACTCCTTTTCCCTTCACTGTCAGCTTTTGTCCTTCATCTTGGAAAATTTCTATGGTCTTTTGCAGTCTTTCTTTCTTTCTCGTCCATGTTGGTCCTGAGGCTGGCAGTCCTGTTACTTCCGCGATTATTTCCTCCGTGACCATTATCTGCTTCCCACCTACTACGGAATGTTTTTCCTGCAAATTCTGCAGGAATTCCATGGCCACAGTTTCATTTGATTCACACAGGCGACTAAAATAAGTTAGCCATCCTGCCCTTTCTAAGATCGCCCGAGCGGCTTCGGAGACTTCTAGCTTACTGGGCTCGCTTCTGATAGCCTTGCCTCCCATGGTTCTGTTTCGGAATCTAGATGGAACAGCAATTACTAGTCGCAAAGAACGTAGTCGCAACAAAACACAGAGCATGCATGAAAATAGCTTGTAAATAACAACTCTTTCCAAAAATAGCATTATCATGCTGTTAACCCATATCGTACCTTCGTACAATATCATTCCCGAATGATGAGCTAACACGTGGCCGACGGAGTAATGAGGTCGCCCCCCCCCCCCCCCCAACGTAATATGATAGGCTGTCCCAGCCGTCAAAATAGAGGAAGGGCCGCCATCCCGTCACCAAGTCATAAAGAAGCAGCATATGGAGATTTGCCATGTTTTCAGATTAGACAAAGAAATACCGATATCGAGGCGAAAGGTAGATCGCGTTTTGTATAAGCCTGCGTGATGTGATGCAAGACAGGAGGATAGGACATCTGGCGCTCATATAAAGCCTGCGGTAGTCATAGTCGATGCCTTTGCCATGATTGGGGGTGATAGGTATTTATGCGACGTATCCATCAACGTGTAAGATGTAATTATTACGAGGATAGAAAAGAAGTATTTTAATATGATCCTAATTGGTGTGAATATTATGACTCTGATACCATTAACAGAGCTCTGCTGCCGACACGTGTTCATAACCTTGGCAGAGTTGTTTGTTTCACCCCGAAACCATTATCCTTTGTGTATTGTTGAAGAGCAATTCTTGTCAAAATGCAGGTCATCATGCTGGCTTGGTAACCAGATAACCATGATGCCATTCACCAGAGAGGTGCGAAACGTGGGCAGGCTAGCTCGTAATGAGACCCCCTGTTCCAAGGTTTGTTCACATAGCGAACCCGTTGGACCATTTCCCTGGTGTGGTGGCCATTGATGGGAATGCCACTTCGCTTCCAATCTTATGATCATAGTAGGTTGGTTCTTTAATGAAACCCCCTATCTTGCATTTGACAGATAATTTTTTCTTTTTATTTTGCTTTTGCTCTTTTTTCTTTAAAACAGACTTTTGCTCTTGTGCAATTACACATAAGGGTGGTTTAGCCCTCCTTAAGAGTGGGAATGGCGGAAGAAGTCTTGTTATCCCAATAGGAGAATATAAATCTTCTGTTCTTATTTCCAAGTAATAATAGGGAAAAATTGCAGGGGCTCAACATGATAAAGATTTCCAATAAGGCAGAGAAGGTGAGATTATGACAGTCAGAATGATGAGTGTATGAATCCTTCCTTTGCTGTTGCATCAATACTAGGGCTGTTAAAAATAGCGATTTATGATATGCTGATCTCGGTATATCTTGGCTTTTATAATCATGGCATAAGTATATAGCTGCTCTTTATGGCTTTGGAAAGAGAATGGACAACACATCCTTCATCTGAATGGAGCGAATCAGCAAAAACACAGAAGTGCTGTTCCTTTTTTGAAAAGGAACGGCAAAAACCAAAAAGTGTTGTTTCTTTTGAAAAGGAACGGCGAAACACACAAGTTCTGTTCCTTTTGAAAATGAATGACAAAAACACACAAGTGCTGTTCCTTTTTGAAAAGGAACAGCAAAACGCACAAGTGCTGTTCCTTTTGAAAAGGAACGGCAAAACACACAAGCGCTGTTCCTTTTGAAAAGGAACGGCAAAACACACAGGAGCTGTTCCTTTTGAAAAGGAACAGCAAAAACACACAAGTGTTGTTCCTTTTGAAAAGGAACGGCAAAACACACAAGTGTTGTTCCTTTTGAAAAGGAACGGCAAAAACCAAGAAGTGTTGTTCCTTTTGAAAAGGAACGGCAAAACACACAAGTGTTGTTCCTTTTGAAAAGGAACGGCAAAACTCACAAGTGTTGTTCCTTTTGAAAGGGAACGGAAAAACCACAAATGTTGTTCCTTTTGAAAAGGAATGGCAAAACACACAAGTGTTGTTCCTTTTGAAAAGGAACGGCAAAACACCATATATACAGAATTTACAATTTTATATACAAAATGTGGTAAGGGATGAATTTCTTACTGATCTAAATGGGCGGAAGTTTTTGCTTCCTTGCCCATAATTGTGATATTAGTGTCTTGGCGTAGCTGCTGACAAAAAGATTCCCGAGTGAGAGGTTTGTGGTACAGACGAACTCGGTGGCCGTTTACCTTAAATGTATATCTGGACCCATCGATTGTGATCAGAGTAAGGGTCCCATTGTCATGGACTTTTTGAATCTCGTATGGTCCCAACCAACGAGTTTGAAGCTTCCCCGGGAAATCCTGAAATCTAGAATCATATAACAGAGCCCAGTCTCCTTCATGAAATATCTTGTCTTTGATGAGCGCATCGTGCCACTTGGCTCTCTGCTGTTGAATAAGTGCTATATTTTGTAATGCAGAGAGCCTTATTTCATCTAACTCATTAATTTGCTGTAATCGATTTTTCTGTGCTTCACTTAAATCCAATCCGACTTCTTGGGCAGTTCGCAGCGTTTGGATCTCGAATTCTATAGGAAAAATGGGTTGCTTTCTGAACACCAAGTGATATGGTGAATAGCCAGTGGTGCTCCTCCATGTGGTTCGATAAGCCCACAGTGCTTCGAGTAACCGAGCGGCCCAATCACGGCGATGTGAGGCAATAGTTTTTGTCAAAATAGACTCTATTACCTTATTGTTGCTGTCCACTTGCCCGTTTGCCTGTGGATGGTATGGGGTAGTAATCTTGTGCTGAACATGATAGTTATTGAGCATTGCAGCTAATTTATGTCCCACAAATTGTGGTCCTCCGTCTGTAATCACTTCCCTTGGGAGACCATAAGGTACAAACAAATGGAGCAAGAATTGTATTATCGAATCTTCTGTAGCTCTAGGCAATGCCTCCGCTTCAACCCATTTGGTAATGTATTCAGTTGCCACCAAAATATAGGTTCTTTGGTTTGATGGCGGGTTGATGGGTCCGACGAAGTCCAGAGCCCAGCGTTCGAAAGGTTCGATCACTAGTTGAGGCCGCAAAGGCATTTCGTCTGCTGGACGAGGTCGTCCTGCACGCTGACAGCTATCACAGGCCTGGACAAATTTTTTCGCGTCTTTGAAAATTGTAGGCCAGTAATACCCTGTTTGTAATACTTTATGTGTTGTTCTTCGTTCGGCGAAATTTCCTCCACATGGCCCGTCGTGGCAGGTTTCAAGATATCAAAGATTTCGTCCTCCCGAATACATCTTCTGATTTCCATATCTGCGCCTGTGTGAAACACATAGCCCCCAACCTAGGAAAATCGGTTTCTTTTCTGAACAATCTGCTTCCGTTCATTGGGAGTTAAATGTTTTGGAAGTTTACCTACTGTAAGATAGTTAGCAACATCAGCGTACTATGGATTTTGAACAGCAACAGCAAATAGGTGTTCGTTTGGAAATTGGTCCTCGACTGCTGCTGTTTCAATTGATTTTGGTATTCTTGAAAGAAAATCAGCTATCGGGTTCTCCTTCCCTGGTGGATCTCTGATTGTAATATCAAATTCCTGCAATAGGATCAACCACCTGGTTATTCTTCCATTTGTAACAGGTTTATTTGCTAAATACTTGATAGCAGAATGGTCTGTATATAAAATAACGGGATAGCCTGTAATATAGTGTTTAAATTTATTAATAGTGTGTATCACAGCTAAGAATTCTTTTTCGGTGACAGTGTAATTTAATTCAGCCGGGGCCAAATTTTTGCTGATGTAATAGATAGCGTATGGTCTTTTATCTTCTTCTTGGCCCAAAACTGCACCGATTGTTGTGTCTGAAGCGTCGGTTGAAATTTGGAATGGTAAATTCCAATTAGGTCCTCGGAGGACTGGAGCTGTAGATACCAACTTCTTTAGTTCTTTGAAGGCTTGATCACATTTTTCTGTCCATAAGAAGTCAACATTTCCAGTTAATGCATGTAAAGGTGCAGCAATATGTGAATAATGTTGTATGAATTGTCTATAATACGCAGAAAAACCAAGGAAACTGCGTACCTCTGTTTGATTAGTGGGGGTTGGAATAAGCAAAAGTATTTGAATTTTAGCCGGGTCTACCTGAATACCAGCTGTTGAGATATAGTGTCCCAGTATGAGCCCTTTGGTCATCATCATGTAACACTTTTCGTGACTCAAGCAAAGCCTGGTGGTGATGCAGTGTTCTAGGACTTTTTTGAGAGTATCTAGGGCTGGATCAAAGTCATCTCCATATGGTGTGAAGTCGTCCATGTAGACCTCTAATCCATCATGATTAAATCTGCAAAGATGCTAAGAATAGCCCTTTGGAATGTGGCCGGAGCATTACATAATCCAAAGGGTAAGACTCGATAAGCGAATGTTCCCTAGGGGCAAGTAAAGGTAGTCTTATCCTGGTCTTCAGGGGCAATCTGAATTTGATTGTATCCGCTGAAGCTGTCCAAGAAAGAAAAGAATTTCTTGCCTGCTAAGGTGTCCAGTACCTGATCTATGAATGGGAGAGGGAAGTGATCTTTTTGTGTAGCTTTGTTTAATTCTCTATAATCGACACAGATCCTCCATTTCCCATTCTTTTTAGGTACTACCACAAGTGGGGAGACCCATTTGCTGTCAGAAATAGGATAAATAAAATTAACGTCTAGGAGTTTCTGAAGCTCATCTTTTACAATGTCTTTTAAGTGGGGGTTGAGTCTTCTTTGCGGTTGACGAACAGGCCTTGCATATTTTTCGATGTAAATACGATGTGTGCATAGCTGGGGATCAATCCCTTTCATATCGGGATAGTCCCATGCAAATGCTTCCTGATACTTTCGTAATAGCTGGATGAGTTTTGTCTCTTGCTCTGGTGTCAGCTTAGCGTTAATATTTAAAGTTTTCCCCGGTTCAATTTGTACTACTTTGCTATTAGCAACAGAAGTCACCGGTATGATTTGGTCATGTCCGTTTTTCAGGGGATCCTCCTCTAATTCATTGTCAAATGCCTCTTTTATCATACAACAGTGTGCATACGATGTGGATTCAGTTTGATTAATGAATTTATTGATGGCGTCATCTTCGGTTTGATCTTTGAAATCTAGCGCTTCCTGGACTGTTAATGGGGGTCTAATATTGTCAGTGCTATATGAGGCAGGGCGGAGATTGGTTAGTGATGTGTGAGGTGTGATGCTTGGCTGCGCTGGAGGGTACAAGATTAGATTTTTAATATCCGGCCCTCTGGTTATAGTCATGTTTCCCTGCCGGCAACCAATATAGGCGTCAGCATTAGCGAGCCACGGTCTACCTAGAATTAGCGGATGTCCATCTAGTCGGGTTTTTGGATTAATTATTAGGAAATTGGTCGGGTATTCCCATGAGTCCACTGAAACCATAATATCATACAAGGTGCCTTCTGGTCTTATTACTGATCGGTTGGCTAGTTCTAACAAAGTGGAAGTAGGTTCTACCGATGTAATTCGTAGTTTCTGGCAGGTTGATGTTGTCAGGATGTTAATTGCAGCCCCTAGATCAACTAGAACGTTGGTCAAGGTCTGCCCATAGATTTGAACAGTGACAATTGGGTTTCCAGGGTCCTCGTATTTGACTGGTGTCTCTTTTCCTGATAGGAGGTCAGATAAGGTGCCGACTACCTGGACTTTTGGGTTAGGGGTTACATTTCTTTTTATTTTTCTGCTACACAGGTCTTTTATGTTTTTTGTATATATTGGGATATCCTGTATAGCTTGAAGGAAAGGAATTCTTATATACAAGTTTTGAAGTTCTCCCAGAATATCGAAATTCGGATATTGCGTTGGTCGTGGGATGGCCAATCGTTCTGGGAAAGGTGGAGGAGATGTAATTATTCGTTGATGGGCTTGGTCTTTACTTACATCTTCCTCTTGTAACGGTTGTGTTATAGGCAACTAATCTTCCATGTGAGTTGTTCTGTGTCCCTCGGTTTCTATTATTCGCCCAGATCTTAACTGGAGATCATTGCACTCCTGCAGATCCGGTTCAATCTCTGGGGGTTCTGTAATTTGGAGAGATTGAACTGGTCTATTATTTGGATTAGGGTTGGGTTGGGCTGGGAGCTGCGGTCTCAAGTTAGGCTGGGGATTTTGTTGTAAGGCTGGCAGAGTTGGTTGAGGGAGCGGAATTGATCCTGGCGATTGATATGTTGATCTTGGCCAGTTTGTCTGCTAGGGTGAACCTTGCGAGGTAGAAGGGGTCCATTGCAGAGGATATGCATTATTCTGCCAGTATGGTGGGGGATATGGGAAGTTTGGCCAACCAGATTGGTTCATCCAAGGATTTGGAGTAGGGAACATTTGAGGTGACCAATTCGAATATTGGTGCTGAGACTGGTTTTGCCACATATTCTGTTGCTGAGCATTAAACTGCGGGGGTTGAAAAGAAGAGGAGGGGTCTGAGAACATACCAGATTGCCTTGGTTGCCATTGACGACGCTGGTTAATAAAATATGTTGATTCTGGCTCCTCTTCTGCTTCTTTGTATACTACCTTCAAACCAGGAAGTGAGGGGCAGCTTTCAGTCAGGTGTTCCTTGGTACAAATAGCACATGTTTGAATTGTATCGAGTGGGCATTCCTTGTGGCTATGTTTCTTCCTCCATCGAGGATAGAACATTGCTAGATTTTGTTCTGCCTCTGCTTGCTTCTGTTTAGCCTGCACAATATCAAGCTGTGTAGTCAATGTCCCCAGGATATCATTTTTAAAATTTTCTAGCAAATTTCCAAGTTCCACACGTGTTACTCCCTCTATTGATGTTCTGTGATCTCTGGTAAAGCGATCATATTCTGCTGGTTTTATCCTTGTGCTACCTCTTGAGCTCCTGATACACAGATCAATGATGTCAGCGAAATTTTCCTGATAAATGTCTCCTTTCCCCATAATATTCAACATTTCAATCCATTGCTCTTTCATACCTCTAATTAATGCAGTTTTCAATACATTATCAGGCAGAGGCAACGATGCATAGGGAGATCTTTCAAGTTATATTGGAAACGTTCTACATATTCTTATAGAGTTTCGTTTGGTCTGGCTGACATTTGAAAAATTTCATCTTTTAATTCTCTTGACCTACAGTAATCCTGATATTTCTTTAAAAAGGCTTCTTTCATTTGATCCCAATTGTTAATAACCCCACCACCTAAACCCATAAACCATCTCAAGGCGGCCCCTTTTAATGTGGAGGGGAATAATTTTAATTTCTGGGGATCGGTGGTGTAATCGTATCCTCTACATAATACATCAAATTCGAACAAGAATGCATCCAGATCCTCCGATGTAAGGCCATGGAATGTGGGAATATGCTGGAGGGGGATGGCTTTCATGGGTGCATTCGCTGCAGAGTCTACTATAGGGTATTGCAATGTGGAGGTCTAGGTATTTGGCTGATTCTGCGCCATGGGATC
>APFE031393125.1:330553-349952 GCA_000404065.3 Pinus taeda | reverse complement strand
GGCCTACCCATTCTTTGACAGCTATCACAACTCTTCACGTACTTCTTGGAATCCTTGAAAATAGATGGCCAGTAGTACCCAAGACTAAGGACCTTGAATGATGTTTGTTTAGCTGCAAAATGCCCACCACACGGTTCATCATGGCAAGATTTTAAAATATCAATAATTTCATCATTTCTTACACATCGTTTAATAATCATATCATAACGAGTGTAAAATAAATCGCCATTAACCCATGAATATCGAGCACTCTATTTGATTAGCCTCTTCTTTTCCTTTGAAGTAAAAGATGGTGGTGTTCTCCCTGTGGACAAGTAATTGGCCGAATCAGCATACCAAGGATTCACTACTGAAATTGCAAATAAATTTTCATCTGGGAAAGAATCTTCAACCAGAACAACCTCACCTTGATTTTGCAGTCTAGAAAGAAAATCTGCCACCTGATTCTCCTTACCTGGTCTATCTAACACTGTGATGTTAAATTCTTGTAACAATAACAACCATCTTGTAACTTTGCCACTAGTTACTGGTTTATTCATTAAGTGCTTAATGGCAGAATGGTCAGTATGTACAAAAACCTCATAACCAGTTATATAATGTCGCAACATGTATGACTGCAAGCATTTCTTTTTCTGTGACTCTGTAGTTTAATTCTGCAGGTGTTAGATTTTTTCTAATGAAATAAATGGCATAATGACAAGACTACTCTTTTTGGCCTAATGAGGCACCTACTGCAGTATCAGATGTATCTGTAAAGATGTGAAATGGTAGGTCCCAGTTAGGTCCTTTTAAGACTGGTGTGGTTGATAGCTTTGCTTTGAGTGTTTCGAATGCTTGCTGACAATTACCATTCCAGTTGAAAGGTGCATCTTTGGCTAGAAGCTTAAACAAAGGTAAAGCTATTCGACTAAAATGCTCAATAAATATTTTGTAATATCTTGCATACCCAAGAAAACTCCTTACCTCTTTTTGAGTCTTAGGAAGTGGCAAATCGACAATGATCTGGATTTTTGATGGATCAACTTTATTGCCATGAGAAGAAATATAGTGTCCTAATACTATCCCTTCATTTAACATAAAACATTTTTCATTTCTTAGGGACAGATTAGCTTCAATACATCTCTTCAAAACTTTTTCAAGATTTGTTAATGCATGCTCAAATGAATCACCATACACTGAAAATTCATCCATATAAACTTCAACACAATCATGAACTAAATCAGCAAAAATAGCTAATACAGCTCTCTGAAATGTAGTTGGAGTGTTGCAAAGTCCAAATGGCAAAACATTATAAGCATAGGTGCCCCAAGGACAAGTAAAATTGGTTTTTTCCTGGTCCTCTAAGGCTATCCAAATCTCGTTGTAGCCACTAAAACCATCAAGAAAAGAGAATGATGATTTCCCAACTAGTGTGTCTAGAACTTGGTCAATAAATGGTAGTGGGAAATAATCTTTGAGGGTGGCTTTGTTCAATTGTCTGTAATCAACACAAATCCTCCACTTACCATTTTTCTTGGGCACTACAACCAATGGGGATACCCATTGATTGTCAGAGATAGGATAGATATAATTGACTCTTAACAGTTTTTGTAATTCTTCTCTAACAATATCCTGAAGCATGGGGTTCATTCGTCTCTGTGGTTGCCTCACCGGTTTGACATTTCTATCTGTATAAATATGATGAGTGCATGTTTCAGGGTGGATTCTGTGCATATCAGTGTAGTCCCAAGCAAATGCTTTCTGGTATTTTCTCAATAATTGAATCAATTTCTCTTCCTGAGATGAGTCTAGGTGAGTGCCAATATTCAAAGTTTTTCCTGGACTAATCTCTATGGTCTTACTCTGTGTGTTTATGATGGATTGGATAGGGAAAATGTTGTGAAATATTGTTTGCAAAGAATGAATGGTGCATGTTTCCTAAAAATTTTGTACTAAAAGTTCATCTGCAGCATGGTATTGGTCATTCCTCAATTATTTGGACACATCAAGTTGAGAGAGGAACAATTCTACCAAATCATGATTATCATGTTCTTGAAAATCATAGATTTGGTTGATGTTGAAAACAAATTGAACTTGTACCTTATCATTGTATTTATCATCAAGCCATAAATTGTGGGCTACTGCTAGTGATTGTGCTGATGGGTAAAGAGTGAGTTGTTTTCTTTCAATTCCTCGCGAGATGATCATATTACCCGATCGACATCCTATGAATGCATCAACATTTGCTAACCATGGTCTACCAAGGATGATAGGGTGTCCTCCTAAATTGGATTTTGGCTAAAGAACTAAAAAGTCCACTAGATACTCCCAAGAGTCCAGTGAAACAATTATGTCCTCCAAAATCCCTTCAGGAATCACTTTAGACCTATCAGCAAGTTCTAGAACAAGTGTTGTGTGCTGCAAGTTTGTGATCTGGAGGGTTTTCATGGTTTCAAGAGTCATCACATTTATGGCGGCCCCAAGATCAATTAAAGTGTTTGGAATATGTATGTTGTTAATGATTGTAGTGACTCTGGGAATACTAGGATCAACATACTTTTCCATTGAAATGGTGTTTGTCATAAGGCCAGCTAAATGTCCAATAACATGAATGGTTTGTGGATCAACTCTTCTCCTAGTAGGCTTCTTAAGGAACAGTTCTTTGATGGCTTTAGTATATATGGGAATGCCTTTTATGTCTTGTAGTAGCGGAATTTTTATGTAGACATTCTTTAGCTCATCTAAAACATCAAACTGTGGTATAGACATGGGAAGTTTGTTTTGGACCAATCGGTCTGGAGAAGGTGGTGGATGCAATGGTTGCATCTGTTTGTGTTTGATTTCATCATTTGGTTTCCTTTGAATGGGAGTTTCATTTTCATTTTCTTCGTTTTCTCGTTGTTTTTCAACTGTTTGGGATTCTTTGTGAAGTACCTTCCCAGACCTCAAATTGATATTTTGCAAGGGTAATGTGGGATATGAGGGTCCCTCATCTACATTGTAAGCTGGTCTCTCTGCTCTATTATTTGGATTTGGTACAGGTTGAGCAGGGATTTGAGTAGGTCTAGGAGGTTGGGGGTTAGATGGAAGTTGTAATTGTGGTGGATTTATTGGTGGAGGAGTAGGCAATTCTTGTTGAGTGGGTTGGGATTGATGTGGGTAAACAACTTGATGCTGATTATTGCTGATATGACTGAGGATATGGCGAATATGGCTAATGGTATTCTTGATATGGCTACGAATATGGTTGGTATGGTTGACGGTATGATGGATATTGTTGAGAGCATTATTGGGATGGTCTCCATTATTGTTGTGGGTAACTTTGGTGCTGCCATGGCATGGGTAGATTCCATGAATTCTGAGCGTACATCTGATCATGTGCAGGAAATTGTAAATTCTAATTTGGGAACATACCTTGAGGTGGAGGTCTTGGCTGCCATGGTCTCTTTCCACCCATAAAATACACATTCTCCATATTTGTATTGGCTGCCACATTACAATTCTGCAAAACCTTAACTTTAGAGCAATGAAATCTATCATGATTTTCAGTACAAAAGGCACAAACTTGAATATTCTCTAATGGACAATCTTTTAAGGCATGCTTCTTCCGACATTTCGGACAAAAGATAGCCATCATTTGATCTTCCTCTTCTTGTCTTTTCTTAGCTTAAGAGTGTCAATTTGTATCCCTAATGTACTCAACATATATGTTTTGAATTCCTCTAATAAGTTTACTATTTCAGCTCATGTGACACTAGCTGAAGCAGATTTTGTGGCTTTGGATGATATGGTTCTTTTCCCAATTTTTGCTTTTCTCCTAGAATACTTTTCACATAGATCAACAATTTCTTCGAAAGGTAAAGTGGAGATATCACCTTTGTCCATCAAATTAAGATCATCTAAGTATTCCTCTTGAATTCCCTTCGAAAATATTGTTCTAATGAGATCAAGAGTCATGGATCAATGTTTTGATTTTTGTAAATTGTAAGCAAATCGTTCCAAATACTCCTCTAAGCTTTCATCCTCTTGTTGATTCATCCTAAAGATATCATCTTTTGAATCCTTTGATCTACAATAAGGTTGGTATTTCCTTAGAAACATTCTTCGCATGCCATCCCAATCAGTGATTGCAGCTCACCAAGTCCCATGAACCATCTTAGTGTTGATGCCTTTAATGTTCTTGGGAAGAGTCTAAGCCTATGGGAATCATCTGTGTAACCATATGTTCGACATACAATATCAAACTCAAACAAGAATGAATCTGGGTCTTCTGAAGCCATGCCATAAAAGTTTGGTAACACAGAAGGAGGTATGTTTTTCATTTTTATTTCCTCATTAGGGTTGTCTTCTAGTTCATGGATAGGAAATTTAAAAGTTGATTCTTCCTCCTCTCCTTGATCGTGTTGTTGTTTAGGAGTGGGTCTTCTTGCTGATCCTCCTCCTTCCTCAGCCATTTTTATAGATTCTTCTGGTGATTTGATTGTTTGTTCGATATCACTTGTTCCAAAGAGTTTTTCTAGAGATCGTTGAGTTATTTTTCTACTTTCCCTCTTTGCAGAAGATTCAGGGAGATGTTTCTTCTAAGATTCGTGTGCCAATAAGATTTGTCTCTCAATAAGTGTAAGTCTTTGGCCTGATTTGTGTTTATCCTCTAATCTTTGTATGATGGTTTCCTCAGCTGGGTTGTGTGGTCAGTTTTTCCCAAAGAGTCTGCTCCTGATGATAGGTTAGTTTTTGGATGGGGGGTTTTTGTGATCTGCCTCTACTATCTCTAGATCTAGGCATAAGCAAACATGATTTCTAAAGTGACAGTCAAATCTATGTTGTGTTTTTGGTTTGTTTTTTTTGTTGATTTTTTTTTTTGATTGATTTTTTTTCCAAAATCCTCTAACTATGCCTCCCCGGTAACGGCGCCAAAATGTAGTGGCCAATATAGGGTGCTAGATTAGACTAGACTTATTATCAACCTGGGTAAGTAAACTTCAAGGTGTGTGTCTAAAATCTATAGACATAAAGGATTCCTAACTAAGTGTTTGTTGTGATAGGCGACAATACTTCTTTACGGAAGGTTGAGGTATGTTTCCCATCACCTTAACACTTAGATCACCTAGATTATCTAACTGTCCCAAGGATATAGAGTATAGCCAGATTGAGATTTTAGTCCCTTTACAAGGATGCTATGCACAAAACTCTGTCTAGTTAACACTGAAGCACTCATAAAGAAATAAAAAACACACCGAACTTTAAATACATAAACAAACAAAGTCTATGGAAATGCCTTAAAACATAACGCTGCATCAAATCTCTTACAAGACCTACTTCAATGATCTAATGATGATATCTTTAAACAATCACCATAAATACTATTTGTGAGAAATCGTAATCGAATTGACAAATTCATGAGCATGGAGATAAAATTAACAGTATGCGTTCTATGTAAATTCAAAAGCTATGGAAACGAAATGAACAGTATACCAATCCATGCAGGGGCCATCCACGTTTCAATGTTACACTGGAATGAACTGAATCAATCGAGAGTATTAACGCATAGACAATGCTGGAGTAAAATCATAATTATATTCAAACGCTGAAGATTGCAATCACATATATGAATTCGGTTCTCAAAACAATACACAGATATAATCGTAACTTGTTATAAAAACAAAATGATACACAGCCTTTATCTGCCTTCCTATCTTGAATCGAATGCACATTCATTTAAGCAGATGTTTCTGCTTTTACAGTGGAGTGATTTGTGGTCATTCTAAGATGAACTGATTTCAAAAAAGACAAAACGAAACCGGTTTAGAAACCATGGATTTTACTGCCTTTGTAACCAAAAGGTTGGGGCTTGACCCAATGTTGACTGCATAAGTAGGAGCTTTTGATCTGCTGTAAAATTGATTTTTCTCCATGCATGTACATTTAGGAGCTCGTTCCTATCCACTTTTTTGGCTTGCCTATCATGCCACGTGTTAGATGATAAACCATTTACAGGATGTGATGTCTTCCTGCAACCTTTTTGTTGAAAATTCCTAATTTCTAACATAAAAATTCATAAATTAACTTTAATGCAAACTAACAACTATAATGCTATTAACTAATCAATTTCGATGGATGTAAAGGGGTCTATGGAGGGAAAAGATAGACAAATGATGAAGATTTTAGAAGAAAAAGAGGGTAATGGAATGGTACCAATAGTGTGATGAAAGGAAAAAATTGCAATATAACATTTTTAAGAAAAACGAGAAGCTGACTATTAGGAAATGAATCTGATAGGCATGATTCGTTCAGTCAAATATATTCTTTGAAATGATCAAATTCACAATTCTATTACTCTAAGAGAGAAACATATTCCAAACTCGAGTTAAGTACAAGAGCCTTGCATGGAGATGAATCATGTGAAAGAAAATCTTGAATTCGATCAGAAACCAAATCTTGAAAGTTAGAAATATTTCATCCGAAATACCAAAATCATTTCAAAATGAAATTTACATCGAGTGAAACCATGATAAGAGAAGAATTATTCAAGAGAAACCATATCTGACTTAGTTCTGGGGGCTTACCAGAGTTTCTTGACCTTGACATCACCATCAACAAAAGTTGAAACTCCTCGATTTCCTCACAAGTCCCAAAATTTTCAAGGATTGTAAAATCGCATCCTAAATATTGAATCAGATCATGCATGGTGTGAGGATAGTTGCTTCATATGATATTAATGGGACCACTAATAACCATATGGCCACCATCTTTGTTATTGATTTAACCAGATTCTATAACTTAAACAACCTAATTACTGAAATTGAAATATTCTTCTGTTTCCAAATCATGAGGACATGCCCTCATCAGAACTCAAAAAGTAGGAGGACAAAGAAAAAAGTAAGTAGTAGGCTCCTCCTCTGGAATTTGGGGTGTCTCATGATTTACGAGATTCTGGGAAGTGAAAACATCAAGGGGTTCAAATTCATCATGTAAGAAGATATGAACCAAAAGCTGAAACTTGTTTTTCAAGATATCCCAATCTATATCTTTTTCAAGAAATTCAAGACAAAGTTGAAGGAGTCAATCAAAGATATCCTCAACTGATTCATTTGGCTTTATTCTTAACTGATTAATTCTTTTAGGATCATCTCAGTAATCGTACCTATCAAAGGATTGATAAATCTCTTGGAGGAAGTAATGAAAAGAATGGATGTGTAACTCCCTGCTCCCACATCTACCCAAGTAATCCACCAATCGAGGTGAACATGTGACGAGAGGCTAATATGGCCAAATTCAACCTCCTATGTTACCTTAAGGAAATGGAATCAATGGAAACACAACATACAAACCTTCCACTTTATCTAGAGGACCCTTGAGAACCATCCCAACACTTCAGGTAACTAGCCCCTGGGTCCCACTAATGTTTTTGACCAATTAACCTCCAAATGCTCTCATGCTATATGTCTGCCAACATCTAGAAGGCCCTAGATGCTCTCAGGATATAGGCATGCCAATGTCGAGGGACTATTTTTTCCAGTGTTGTGCCCATGTTCCTAAGTTTTCAACCACTTTTTCAAGCCCATAGCCCAGGTCACTTCCCAGAATTGAATGAAATCTCTAGAATAGTAAAATAAAAGGGAAAAAATGATATAAAAGAAAATAGTTGAGCAAGCCCTTAACTAGACCCCTACTAGCCATGATAGTCATTTCATCAACATATCATAAATATGTAATCTATGGGTGTAAATAAAAAAATTATGCGTAGGGATCTCATACTTATTTGAGAATTGTTAAGAACCATTGTTCCCCCATATCATTTGTTGCATTATCATCTATTAGGTCATAGATACATTGTCCATTCTTTTACAAGTAAAAACATGATGAGAGCCATAAATAACCACTATCAAAAAACACATATATAACCAACATATTAGCAGACGAAATACCAATGAAATCAGCGGCATATAATACACATATAAATATTTATAATAATCGTAGAAATACAAGGATAAATAACCTCTCATTAATGATGTAAAATCCAAGCCAAGGATGGGACTACCACGTTCCACCTGACCATAGAATGGATGAGCAAAATCTCTCTTCATCCATTCACCCCCATGCCATATTCCAAGCATGAATGTGGGATTTAAACCAAAATAAGCAATGAGGGCATCCTAAGGCTAAATGACCTCAACCTCATCAATAGAAACCAGACATTACTGTAATCCATCCCTGTTCACTAGGCCAACACAATAAACATGTCATAATAGGATTTACCATGATCTCCACCTGATCACTAGGACAAACAAGCATGGATGCCACCAAATTTCTCCACTTACAACGTGAAGAATTTTCTTGTCACGTAGTCTCTCAGGTTTTACCGCAGTCAAAACCTTGATCATGTTGATGGTGCTGGACCTGCCAACATTCAGAGGATCACCCTGGTATGAAGTCCCAGTTAGACCTCACATCGTTTAGTGTGGGAGTCCCATCTGTTATGATGGGTTCGTTTCCATTGTCTTAAGGATTTGCCTCAACTCTTGCTTGTCATCATAGGAGGGTTGTCAGCTTTGTCTTCAAGAAGTGAGGTTCACGTGCCTAGTGAGTGTAAGTGTCACTTGTGTTAATGGTTCTTCACTATAGAGGGAGGGGGTGGGAGTGAGTCCCAAGTTAGTTGGGATTAAGTCCCAACTCAGCTAGGAACACACAACACAACAGGACGTGCACAACTTCGAGAGGAGAAATCCACACGGATATGGTAGTCACAACACACGAGGTAAGATAACACGTACAACACTCAACAGATGAGCCTGAATGAATGCAATGGTTTTTACAACAAGTTTCATGTGAAAGGTCTGTCTAGTGTCCATGAGAGTAGTTTGCACAAGCGAGACAATGTTAAAAGCATATGCAACACATTTCCATTAATAGATTATGTATTACAACAAGTGAAATAGTTCAGAGGTAGAACACAGGTTAAAGCAACATGCATCACAAGTGTTAAAGATTAGTATTACAACAATTACAATACATGTGTGAAAACGTGATGGCCTATTGGCAGGCTTCTAAATTAAGTGAAAGTCCCAAGACACATCGTTACACTGTACATCACTAACCCTAAGTGTGGGGCATTGGAGCCACTACTTACTCCTCAAAGAAAAGATTACAGACTCTTTTGGCTATGAGGGAGGAGCTGAGGTGAAACGTATTTTCATTTACAAATGAGGGGGGTATTTATAGCCAAAGGTGAAATTGACCCTTGTGGTTGTTCGACTACCCTCATGACTATTTGACTTCCATGAATTTTTGACTTTACATGACTCTTTGTACAACAAGTGTGTCTCTTGGACTTTCATGTTAAATTACATTGATTGACAACATAGCACATAGTAGTGATGTGGGTGACATGCCTCGACATGACAGTGTTGGTACATTCATGCTTCTGCTAGAGTGTATGTCAAGCTACAGTGTTGCTGGGTGATGGATGCCTTCATGGTGTATCACAACTTCACCTCTGCATAGTGAATTGCATGGAGTCATCGATGGTCTTTGATTTGCTTAATGAAGCTTTGACATGTTGTTCCTTGCTTGCATTTTGGGAGGCTTGATAGGCTCATATATTCGTGAAGGTGCATGTTCGCCCGTTCATGAGCACATCTCTCTGCATGGATCCTTTGCTGGTCTGTTGGTAAACTTGTCCTTCTGCATGTGCTCCCTTCTTTCATCCCATTCGTCATCGTGCCATGTTTGTTGGTGTACCTGTACTTGCAATCACTCATGACAAGATGACAACAAATCCAAAACCTCCTAGACTACCATAACAGATGATCATTTCAAATGCTAGGTGACTGGGAGAGGAAGCAAGGTTGTGAAGCGGGATGATGGCTCTAGGAACTACAGATGAAAAATATGCAAGAGTCACTAAGTGATGGAGTTCAGCAATCCAAGTTGACAATGTTTGTCTACGAGGTTTGGCTGGGCTGGAATTCGAAATTGCGCAAATTTTGGTTGGGACAGTCCGGGCTGCAAGCAAGGTTAGTAGGAAAAGATTGTGTAGTTTTTGGGAGGAACTAACCACAAGCCTGGAAGCAAAAAATGTGCAATTCCCAAAGGGAACTAGAAGTTGGCTACTTGGCTCACTGGCAACCGAAACTACACAATTTCAAGAGGGAATTGGTAGTTGGCTATTAGGGTCATTGGCAGCAGAAACTGTGCAATTCCTAGAGGGAACTAGCAGTCTGCTGCTAGGAGCTGTTGGCAGGGGAAACTGTATTGAGGCTGGGAAGTCGACTTGCTCATCATCTCCACGTAATTTTGAGCTGAGTAGACTCCTAGGTAGCTGAAGACTTGCTCAAGAAATCTGTGCAATTTCTGAGATGAGTAGTCGATCGACTGTTGAGATGACTGATTAGGAAAATTGCATAATTTTCTAAGGGAGATAGGGACGAGCACTTGGTGCCTGTCTGGCCTATCTGTGCAATTTCCTAAGTTAGCTAAGTGAGTAAGTTCAGTGGCCTATGTACAATTTTTGAGGGGAGTCAATCCCGGGGTGACCGCCAGGTCTGACTGCCCGAGTGGCCACCATGAAAGTGGATTGAATTGCTTATGGACAACACAGCTTGAAAAGAATTTCTTGGTACTTCTGTTTTGTTCTGGTTGAAAATAAATCGAGTCGATGGTGGGGAGATGGTCTGGCTGTCAGAGGGGAGTCTTGTCATCAGAACTTCAACAAACATGACTAAGTGTGTGAACGATCAAAAGATGCATAGGTGATCATGTAAACACTCACTCACATGACTCGATGATGAAAGAACTCAAACTATCCAAACACACATGTTCAACATGACTGACTGATAGTGCAAGTGACAAGCGAAACACTCATGATTCACCGTTCATTGATTGAGACGATGCTTGTGTGACAGTGAATGTAACTCCATGTGTGATTGTGACAGATGCTTTCACAATGAACACAACAAGCACATATGAAGCGAGGAGTTTGAGCATAACCAGAACATGGTTACAAGCATGACTTATACACTAGCATGCAAAAACTTGAATCAAATGAACAAGAAAGGTAGATGCAAGGACTCACACGAGCTCATGGAGTGAACCCAAGTGTGTACAATCCTCAAGAGAAACTCTCAAGGGAGGCTCCGAAATTGGGTACTGGCCAAAATTTTGGAGGGTGGTTGTAGCCACTACAACACTTGGTGACACACTGGTAGAAATCTAGCTTCTCTCTTTTGGTTCATTGCTAACACAGGGCCTTGGTCTTTCACGGAGTATTGAAATACTCTGTGGGTTACTTCAGCTTCCCCACTTACCCCATGGATATACATGGTTTACCCATTGCCAATTCAGACAAGCACAGTCAAAAGTTCAGCTTGATATTAGTGTTTCGAATTCATGAAGGGTAGTTTAGCTCATGAGTTGAAGATTTTCAGAGTATAAGTTTTCATCTCTGGTGTTTCTCCACTACTAGTAGACCTAGAAATTACCCTGATGGGGTCACGCAGGAACACACACAATGCTCCACTATCAGCAATCTTGGTCAGTACCCCAGTGGAGTTGTATGCTTCACCTCTTTGCATAGGAAGCGTTTCTCTTCTTACGCCTTTGTATTTTTCAAGAATACTATGCATAGGAACTTATTTCTTTTTGGGGAAAAAGAGGGATCCAAAGTTATTGAGAGTAGAAGAGGTTGTTCCTTTAGAGAAGCACGTAAGACCTCTGACATAGGTTTTCTCGTTTAGATTTTTCCCTTCTTTGTTTCTAGTAGTTGGATGAGCTTGAACATGCATAGTAGAAGGTTGAGTATAGGCATCGGGCTTCCCAATGTGGACACACATTCATGGTTGGACCGAAAATTCCGTTGTAGCTGATTCGTATTTTCCATCAAGAGTTCATCGGTCAAAAGTTATAACCAAGCACAGAGAAGACGATCACAAGACTGACTAAGTGTTGTAGTGTCACAAGTCTCTTCAAATTTCAACCACATAATCTATTCAAAAGCCAAATCGTAATAGTTGGCATCACTTATTTCCAGAAACAAAAATAGAAATAGATCAAACAAACAAAATGAACATGAGTAAAAATAGTAACAAGAATCAAACAAAGCAAAAACAAAGATAATAAGCAAAGAAAACAAGACGAAAACAACAAGCAGCAAGCAAACTATGTACATGGCATGGGTGTGGCCTGGCCTACTGAAAATAATGCGTGGGGTCTTAGCAGTTGGTAGGAAGGTTTTCAATTCTCTTGTCAAGTGATTGCAAATAATACATGTGTGGACCAAGCTTCTCGTATACTAGTGCAAGTCCATTGGGTTGTACTACCAGAACCTAGTGGCATTCCAGAAGACCTTCAAGTGAAGACAACACCACTATTACAGCTACTGTGTGCAACATGGGCTCGAACGATGGCATGGGGTAGTTGTTTTTATTTTAGGAAGGGTTCAATTTTCTGAAGTCAATGCATAAGTGGATTTTCTCGGATTTCTTACACGCGGAATTTGAACTGGAGAACCAAGTATGATGACGAACTTTGCAAGTAATCCAATCATCCAAAATGTTAGTCACTTTTTCCTATATAAGGAGTGCAAACAACAAAAATGTGTTACCTGGTCTTTGATGCAATAGCTTTTCTCCTCCTTTACCTAGGATCCCATGTTGGATTTCTTGCATGTAGTGTGTACTCAGGTCATCACTTTCCCGTGTAAACCTGTCTTGGTACTATTTGGTTAAGCGGTCAAAGATTTACCGCTGATGTGTTGTGTAGCTTATACCGATATAGGCTATCTTCAGATCATGATAGGTTTCTAGGTTGCTCTGTTCAGTCGTAGTGTTGGTCCATTGTATGTTTAACACAAGTGATTCATACTCAGCAGTGTTATTTGTGCACTCAAACATCAAGCATCTTGAAATCATGCATTGTCTATCATTTTGGATGATTGAGTTGCACTGGGTCCTTGAGCCAACATATGTTTCTGATTCATCAAGACTCATGGCCCATAGATTATATGTACTTGGACCATTTGGCATGCTAGTACTACCACTACTGCTACTGCTATTGGTAAAATAAACTGTACAAGTTTCATTACCATCAGTTGGGCAAGGAAGGAGTCCCAACAGTGTGTCTGATGAGGTTGGAGTTGGTCGTGCAGGATAACACTCCAATGTTGTTTCTGGGAGGCAGTTGTCAAACATGAGTATTTGGAAGGCCAATGATTCATTCTCACTATTAAGTGGAGTGACATTTTGTTTCATATACCTCCTAGATAAAACCTAAATTTGGTGTCATTTTCCCTTGTACAGAAGCCACATGTGAGACTAGCCAGTAGCAAAATATCCATCTAGCTTGTTGGAAAAGTCTCTACTAAGTAGGAGACCATATACTTCCAATATGTCCACAACATCTATGTTGATGCATTGGTGGACTTGACCGTCATGAGATAGTCAGATGATCACGTCTCATAGTTAACTAATGGCTGGTACTGATGTTTGATCAAGTTAGATGATTCTTGCGTATGTTTCGCTCCATTGTGCATTGAGGTTCTTAGAAATGGAGAGCAACATGACGCTAGCTGTCACTCTAGAATCAACCAAGCAGTTGTGAAAATTGTAGCTAAAAAATTCAAATGTGAGTAGGAATGGAGGGAAACTTGAGTTTTCTTCTTCCATCCAGAGTGTATTGAGCACAGTGGATAGTGATTCAGGAGGTGTGCTTGATCCCTTCCTAGTGGAGGCTGCATTGTCCATTGTTGTCTATCCCATTGCACGCAGTATGATATCTCGCTGACTCTAGACCTTAGCTAACTCAAACAAACTGATGTTCGCTCGAGTTTTATTCATATCTTCAACAATGTTGTAGTCTATATGTGGTAGACTTACCGATGTGTCCGAGGTGGAAGAGATGTCCGTGTTGTGTGGCGGGGTGTTTTACAACTTGCTACTCATGGATGTAGTCTTCTCCATCACTGTCTTCTTGGACTTGCTTTATGTTTTTTGCCTTGGGGTGGCCAGTGGATCGACCTTATTTATCAGCAGTCTCAACTTTTCTTGCATTTCCCCAAGTGTAGCGGGAGCCCCTTTACTCCTAGGATTGTAACGATCATTTTTCTTTTGGGGCTGCTTCTCGGTGTTCATCTTTGACATTACTTGCGAGCATTGATATGCATTCACCACATTCCCAACACTTTATGTTTCATCAGGTGTAGCCTCTTCATCATCGTCAGTGACTTCTGGCTTCTCCTACATATTGTTTTCCACATCAATTGTATGACTGCAAAGAAAGCTAATGACTCGCTTCCAATCTAAATAAGAGCTCTTGGGGTGATACTCTTCGTGGAAGGAACAAAACTTAGGATCTACACACTGTTCGAGTTGGAACACAAGCTTCTACACATTTTTTGAAGCGAACTGGTTGTTGCTTGATGAGCCGATTGATGAACTACTTGCAGGTCTCTGTCTAGGTGGATTATTGCTTACAAATGTGTTTGTTTTCCATTTCTTGAGCTTGGACACTTTCATGGTCATGTTATTTACAAGGCGAGTGAGGATCTCAATATTAGTTGCTTCTTTGTTTGTACCCTTTCTCGTTATTGCTTAGGGCTTCCTTCCTGATTGCATCCTTGATGACTCTGATTACACGCAAGTTCTCTTCAATAGAAATAGCCTCTTTGCAACTTTCCAAGAATGGTGGTTTCATAGCTCGCTTAACGAATTGTGCCATGCTGGTTGGCAGTGAAGATGTGTAATAGTCAACAGTGATGGAGTCATCAGGTTTAGTGTCTGCTGCAAACTTGCTCAAAATATGTGTAAACCTCTTATTGAAGTCTTTCACTTTCTCTTTTCCCTCCATCTTGAGGTTTCCCAATTCTTTGAGTAGCATGGTGTGGTTCTTGTCATCAGTAAACCTTTCAATGAACATATGTTTTAAAGCACCCCAGTTTTCTATCAAGTTGGGTGGAAGGATGTGATACCAAGTAGCTACATAGTCGTCCAAGGTACATGAGAACAATCTACATGCTACATCATCATAACGTACCTCAAGGGTCTGCAATTCTAGCTAGAATTTGTCTAAGTGGTCTTCTGCCTTCACCGTACTGTCAGGGTTGAACTTGATGTTCATTCTCTCCACTTGCTTTGCCATCTTGTGCAGAATAGCCAAGAGAGCCAATGGTCCCTGAGTCATCCACTCAAGATTTGAATCTGCCATATCTTCTTCTTCTTTTTCATCTTCCTTTCCTTTGGAATTTGACGGTTCCGGCTCAAAGTCTATTGGTTCATCTCCTCCTCCACCTCCTCCACTGCCGTCCCCTCTGCCTCCTATACCCAAGGTCAATCCTAAGATCATAAGAGTGCCTTGTTCACCTTGCTGAAAGGTTGGAGGTTCCTCTCTGTCTTCAATAGCTTCTTCTAGAACTTCAAACGTTGCAAGGGCTGATTCTTCCACTGATGATACAAAAACTCCTTTAAGAGTGGCTTTTGGCTTCCTAGATGCATGTGGAAGATGTTGTATGCCTAGTATCAGTCCTACTACTTTCGCGAGTTGGTGAGTGATGGGGTGGATGGAGTGAAGGTGTTAATATGAAATATCTTATTCAATTCTCAGAGATTAGGAGTAACCAATTGCAAAGTCGCATGTAGGTGAGAGGGAGGGCGAGTTGCTGCCTTAACCAAATGATTAATGAATGAGTGTGAGGGAAATTTCAGCAATGCACAATTGGTTGCTCTCCTTCTAGTTCCATAAATGTTGACGGTGCTGGACCCGCTGACATTCAGGGGATCACCCTAGTATGAAGTCCCAATTAGACCTCACATGGTTTGGTTTGGGAGTCCCATCTAGTATGATGGCTTGGTTGCCATTGTCTTAAGGATTTTCCTCAACTCTTACTTGTCAACACAGGAGAGTGGTCTGCTTTGTCTTTGAGAAGTGAGATTCACATTCTTGGTGATTGTAAGTGTCAGTTGTGTCAATGGTTCTTTAACTATAGAGGGAGAGGATGGAAGTGAGTCGTAAGTCGGTTGGGATGAAATCCCAAGTCGGTTGGGATGAAATTTCAACTTGGCTAGGAATGCATAACACAATAGGACGTTCACAGCCTCTAGAGGAGCAGTCCACACAAATGTTGTAGTCACCCAACACATGTGGTAAGATAACACCTACAAAGCTCAATGTATGAGTCCAAATGAATACAATGGCTGTTACAACAAGATTCATGTGAAAGGTCTATTTGGTGTCTTGAAGAGTAGTCTACATGGGCAAGACAGTGTTGATAGCGTATACACCAAATTTCCATTAATAGATTATGTATTACAACAAGTGAAATACTTCAATTGTAGAACACAGGTTAGAGTAACATGCATTACAAGTATTAAAGATTAGTCTTACAACAGTTATAATACATGTGTGAAAACGTGCTGGCCTATTGTCAGGCCTCTGAATTAAGTGAAAGTCCCAAGACACATTGTTACACCATACATCACTAACCCCGAGTGCGGGGAATTAGAGCCACTACTTACTCCTCAAAGAAAAGATTACAAACTCTCTTGGCTATGTGAGAGGAACTAAGGTGAAAGTCCTTTCATGTACAAATGGGGGGGGGAGGTATTTATAGCCAAGGGTGAAACTGGCCCTTGTGGCTATTCGAATGCCCTCACAAATGTTTGGATTCCATGACTTTCCGAATTTACACGACTCTTTGTACAAAAAGTGGGTCTCTTGGACTTCCACGTTACATTACATTGATTGACAACATAGCCCATAGTAGAGATGTGGGCAACATGACCCATGACATGACTCAACATGACAGTGTTGGTATGCTTGTGCTTCTGCTAGAGTGTATGTCGAGCTACAGTGCTACTAGGTGATGGATGCCTTCACGGTGTATCACAGCTTCACCTCCACATGGCAAAGTGTGCGGAGTCTTCGATGGTATTTGGTTCACTTGATGAATATTTGGCATGTTGTTCCTTGCTTGCATGTTGGGAGGCTTCACAATGTTGAGGGATTTTATCCCCTAGGGCTTTTGGGTGGAACCCTAGCAGACTGAAAGTTGTCTAAACCAAGAAACATGCACACACACAGCCATTATGCTAGAAAAAGCTATTTCTAAAGTAAGAAGGACGTACTTTAGGTCCTACGTTCGGGTAATTCCTCAAGGGTCCAAACCCTTCTTCACGTCCCTTTCGCTCCTTTTCCCTGCAAAACCAACAATTCCAAAGAATGCAGCAGTATATGGACAAAGATTTATATGAAAGTCATCTTTATGTTATACAAGAAAGGAGTTAGTTACAAACTTTTAGACATCCATTCATACATGAAATTCAAACATGAACATCATTAACATAAAGAAGAATCATTTCGGGAATCAAGACGTGTTTCTTTATTAGACAAATAGAATAGTACAAAAAAGAGTAATATCACCTGAGCAACCTCTGTAGGCTCAAAGCTCAGCCTCCTTTTGCATCCGTCCCACCTCAAGTCTCTAGTAGATCTCCTTCCAATACTCACTCCAAGATGTCATAACTAAGGGATGAACATAAAATCACAAGGAAACAAGGGTTTCCTGTACAAATGGGGGAAGTGCAGAAGGCACAAGGGTCTTCAGACCTGATCAGGGGGAAATCTCAGTATAATAACCTTTCTCTCTCTTCTCTCCTGCTTTAGGCCTTCCCTTTGGTGTCTTTTTATACCAATTCCAAAGTAGTTTTTTAGTTAGGAATTGGTTGGGAACAGTTGAGGCCACGGGCACTAACAGGTGATTAGTAGGTAAAACCTGCGATCTCTGCCCGAAAATAAGGAGTTTTATATTTTTTAAAGTGTTTTAATACATATATGCGGGTTGGGTATATATGAACCCGCGTATACACGCGTTTAACTCAGGGCAATGTTACGTATAGGGAATAAAACACTGTTTTTTGGATTTTGGATCAGGTCTGGAAGGAGGGGTTGCCCTAGGCCATGAGTGCAGCATCACAAACCATAATAGTGAGATTTGGAGCTATAACAGATGCCCCCTAATATATGAGGTTAGAAGGGGTACATGATGGCCGAAATATATTAAGAAAGTACATGGAAAGAAAACTTGCCAAAAGCTGAGGAGTACTTCATCGGAAGTCAGCCTGCCAAGCCACAAAAGAAGATCAGAAAGAAACATCGTCTGAGGCGGGCATACCCATGCTCAGAGAAAGCAAAGCATGTACGCATATCAAGTACCAGTGGATCCACTAAGTATACAAGTATAAATGACTGGAGAATACATAATGGATCATCTGATCATGATCGAACAAGTACATGTCTGAATATCACATATAAACTGTCAATGATGCTGGAAGATACAACGGATCACTCATATCAAAGACTGATCCCAAAAGGTACCAAATGAACATGATGGACAAGGATGGTACTGCACTACAAACTCAGGTGCCAGCATATAGAATGTCACCATGACTGACTGCAACATATAAGGTGGAATGGTATCAACTAGCAGCAACAAGAGCAACTGTCAAGTGAACCAATGAATGCTGGTACAACCTGAGGTCTTCACCGACCGCCGTGGTACATTTCTACACCATGGGAATAAATGATCTGAAGTCGACCATGTGAGAAATTGTTTGATTACCAGTCATTGATGTATACCGTTAACAAATGCGAGACTACTCACCTATAATGATAATGAGCGTCAAGGTACCCAGTACAAACTAACAAGTGTGAATAAATGAGCTGAAGTCGAACACCTGCAAGAATCTATCGATCAGGAGACAATGATGGTTACCCACTGTCAATAGCGAAGGATCTGCCACTAATGACTGCAAACCCCAAGGTACTGCCAGATGGACTCTAGATCTTTGCCACAGAGCAATGAGTCAGAGTCGATAGGGAAAGATCCGCTACAAGGAAGGCATTAAGGCATCCTTCATCAATCTAGCGCGAGTGTAACCCGTAGGCCAATAATGTGGAAGGAATCAGACGAAGAAAGATGTAGTAACCGAACCAAATTACGTTTCCGATGTACACAAGATGTGGCTAGCGCATGGCAAAAACCCTCTGAACCAACCAAAAATGAAAGCTAACACAGAGGCGGGTTATCCACCAATAGGGTCAAATGGAAACCAAGGTACTGCACGAATCCCAATGTGTGATAATGTAAGTTGACGTTGAACACAAGGGAAACCACTTAGTCAAATACCCATGATACTGATCGATGCTGAGCACAAGGTAACCTATCAATAATGAAAATAGGGCCAGGGTGCAACTCTAGGCCTGCCCTCAGAGCAAGATGTCGTCGTCGATAAGGACAAGAACCGCCGGCAAGAAGTCAATGGGGACCTTCTCAAACCATCACGAGTAAAGGACCAATATAACTGATGTGATGTAAGACATGACACTGACAACCGGGATGGCCGACTGAAAAAATGAGTCAAGAGACACCGCA
>APFE031393125.1:286435-318192 GCA_000404065.3 Pinus taeda | reverse complement strand
GGAGCTTTCTTGGTCTTCCTAACGCTATTGGATTTTCTCTCTTTAATCAGACTCCTATGTTTTGACGTTTAATATGGCCTTGGAGAGTTAACTCTCCACTCGCCTATTCCAAGGCCCTAAAATCCTAAAACTTGTTTGAATATTTAACTTAAAAGAAAAAGTTCTAGTTGATTTTAATTAGCGCTTGATTTTAAGGGCTGTTCTTTAAGTCAAAGGATGATGGAAGTGAAACTAGTGGTGTGTTTTTTTGACGCAAAAGAAATTAATAAAACTTAACTATATGCTTATGCACTTTGTCATTGTTTTTCGATGAAAAGTAATCTCTACCGGGTTCAGAAGGAAACTTCTAATGAAACAAACTTTTCTTTTCTTTTCTATTCATTCACACTTCACACTCAAAAGTTAACAAATCTATTTTATGCCAAAAGGGATGCAAATCTATCCTAATGCAAGACTAAATGCTTGATGCAAGATTGAAAACTACTCTAACAAGAAACGAAAGCTGTTTTGTTTATCAAATTTTCTTTTGCCACTTATAATATTTATATGGAATATAAGATGCTACAATTTGTCTAAATACTAAAAGCAAAACTCAAGATAACAAAAACACTTTCATTCAGCAAAAGGAAGCTAAATGAAAAGCAAATTCAAGAAAGAAAAACTAAAACTTTTCAAAAAGTTCACTTCAAAGTAGCAACAAAAAGGTATTTTTGAAAATGCTCTCAAGAAAAACCAACACTTTACGATTGAAACAACAAGCAATAAACACTTTTTGCAAGTTGACACCCAACAAAGAATGAAAACTCAACAAAAAACAAATGTGCTCAAAAAAGCTTTTTGACAATCAAAGGCAGCAAGGAAAGCTTTGGTAACCAAGATCAAAAAGACTGTTTCAAGAAAGTATCAAAATGACAACTTTGATGAAACAAAGAAGTAAATGGTCATAAAAATCGATTTCGTTAAGCAAACAAAAAAGTCACCAAGAAGCAAAGTTGAACACAAAGATTGATAACAATATTTCTGCTCTGATCACTCAGAGCATCCAAGATTCCAATAAAGAAATCTTGCGTGTTTTTAGCAAAAAGATGATGACACTTGCAAACAAAAAACAAGACCAAAACTCCTTATAATTAGAGAGAAATCGGAGGAAGGATGCTCGCTGTAAAACAGAGAACTAATACTGACAAAGATGACTATTCAAAACTGATTGAAAGCACCAGGCACACTCTAGAGACAAAAAGATTTATGAATCCTGAAAGTAGCCAGGTATACGTGACTGTACTTAGTGCAGACTATGTGTATACGCGACTGTTTCTGAGGAAACCTATGTATACGCAGGTTTACTTCAGACAACAAGCGTTTATACGCTTTTGTAACTAAACAAAACAACGTGTATATAATATTTCAGGAAAAATAAAAAAAGAGACTCGTGAAACTGGTAAAACTCAGAAGTCAGAAACTGACCAGACAATAACAATAAACCAGCAAGCAACTGAGCCCTAATAGGCTTGACAAACACCCAACTAGGAACAACAAGAGTGTTGTTCCCCAGCGGAGTCGCCAGTTCTGTTGAGGGATTTTATCCCCTAGGGCTTTTGGGTGGAACCCTAGCAGACTGAAAGTTGTCTAATCCAAGAAACATGCACACACACAGCCATTATGCTAGAAAAATCTATTTCTAAAGTAAGAAGGACATACCTCAGGTCCTACGTTCGGGTAGTTCCTCAACAGTCCAAACCCTTCTTCACGTCCCTTTCGCTCCTTTGCCCTGCAAAAACAACAATTCCAAAGAATGCAGCAGTATGTGGACAAAGATTTATATGAAAATCATCTTTATGTTATACAAGAAAGGAGTTAGTTACAAAATTTTAGACATCCATTCATACATGAAATTCAAACATGAACATCATTAACATAAATAAGAAGCATTTCGGGAATCAAGACGTGTTTCTTTATAGACAAATAGAATAGTACAAAAAAGAGTAATATCACCTGAGCAACCTCTTCAGGCTCAGAGCTCAGCCTCCTTGTGGATCCGTCCTGCCTCAAGCCTCAAGTAGATCTCCTTCCAATACTCACTCCAAGATGTCATAACTAAGGGATGAACATCAAATCACAAGGAAACAAGGGTTTCCTGTACAAATGGGGGAAGTGCAGAAGGCACAAGGGTCTTCAGAACTGATCAGGGGGAAATCTCAGTATAATAACCTTTCTCTCTCTTCTCTCATGCTTTAGGCCTTCCCTTTGGTGTCTTTTTATACCAATTCCAAAGTAGTTTTTTAGTTAGGAATTGGTTGGGAACAGTTGAGGCCACGGGCACTAACAGGTGATCAGCAGGTAAAACCCGTGATCTCTGCCTGAAAATAAGGAGTTTTATATTTTTTTAAGTGTTTTAATACATATATGCGGGTTGGGTATATATGAACCCGCGTATACACACGTTTAACTCAGGGCACGGTACAGGGAATAAAAAACTGTTTTTTAGATTTTGGACCAGGTCTGGAAGGAGGGGTTGCCCTAGGCCATGAGTGCAGCATCACAAACCATAATAGTGAGATTTGGAGCTATAACACACAAGCTCATATGTTCATGAAGATGCATGTTCGTTCATCTGTGAGCACATCTCCTCCCATGCATAGTTCGCTTGTCTATTGGTAAAATTGTCCTTCTATATGTGCTCCCTTTGTTCATCCCATTTGTCATCGCACCATGTTTGTTGGTGTACCTATACGTGTAGTCACTCATGACAAGATGACATCAAATCCAAAATCTCCTAGTCTACCATAACACATGATCATTTCATATGCAAGTGACCAGGAGAGGAAGCAAGGTTGTGAAGTAGGATGATGGCTCTGGGTAGTGCTGATGAAAATTGTGCAAGATTCACTGAATGATGGAGATGGCTGATCCAAGTTGACAGTGACTATCTGAGAGGTTTGGATCAGCTCGAAGGTGAAATTGCAAAAATTTTGGGAGGAATAGTTTGGGCTGCAAGCAGGGTCAGCAGATAGAGATTGCACAGTTGTTCAGAGGAATTGCTTGGGATCATGGTAGCGCAAACTATGCAATTCCAAGACGGAACTGGCAATTGGATGCTTGGGTCACTAGCAGTCAAAACTACACAATTCCCAGGGGGAACTTGCAGTTGGGTGCTTGGGTCACTGGCAGCAGACACTAAAAAATTCCTAGAGGGAACTCACAGTCCACTGCTAGGAGCTGTTAGCAGGGGAAACTGCATTGAGGCCAAGAGGCCAGCCTTCTGATCACCTCTTTGCAATTTCTAAGCTAAGTTGACTACTCAGCTGCAAAAGGCCTGCGCATGAAAACTGAGTACTTTCTGAGATGAGCAGTCAGTCGAATGTCGGGATGAATGACTGGGAAAATTGCATAATTTTCCAAGGGAGACAGGGACAAGCACTTGGTGTGTGTCCAGTCTGTCTGCACAATTTCCTCATTCAACTGATTGAGTAAGGTTAGTGGCCTCTACGCAATCATTGGGGGGAGTTAGTCTCGGGGTGACTGCTGGGTCTGACTATGTGGGTGGCAAGCATGAAAGTGGATTGAATTACTTGTGGGCATCACAACTTGAAAATACTTTCTTGTTACTTTTATGTCTTTCTAGTTGATAGTCGATGAGGAGGAGATGGTTCGGCTCTCAGAGGGGATTCTGGTCATTAGAACTTCAACAAACATGACTAAGTGTGTGAATGATCGAAATATGCATAAGTGATCATGCAAGCACTCACTCACATGACTTGACAAAAAAACAACTCAAACCATCCAGACACACATGTTCAACATGACTGATCATTGGTACAAGTGACAAGCGTGACACTCATAATTGACCGTTCATTGATTGAGATGATGCTTAAACGACAATGAATGTGACTCTATGTGTGATTGAGATAGATTCTTTCATAGCAAACACAACAAGCACATGCAGAGCGAAGAGTTTGAGCATAACCAAAACATTGTCGCAAGCATGACTTAGACACTAGCATGCAGAGACTTGAATGAAATAAACAAGCAAGGTGGATGCAAGGACTCACATGAGCTCACAGAGTGAACCCAAGTGTGTGCAGTCATCAACAGAAACTCTCAAGGGAGGCTTCAAAATTGGGTGTAGGCCAAAATTTTGGAGGGTGATTGTAGCCACTACAACAGATCACTAGGCCCTAAATTGAGCCCCCTCCCTAGGTTTTATCACATATCGCAAATCCAAGATTACTAGGCCCAATTGAGAGAAAAACACATCTTGGATTTACTGTATATCATTCCATTCATCAGCAAGGATTACTACGTCCAGTGAGGCAAAACAATCCTAACTTTAACACAACCCACAGTCTGGCTCAGGATTTACCACAATCCACAATCTACTTCATGGAATAGTCATCTGCTCTATCATTCATAGATATACCTCACTTAGCTTCGAATCCATTTGGAAATCCATCTCAACCAAAACATGAGAACCGCATCATACCATGGCTATCCAGAAACAAGAATGCTAGGCTAAAAAAACTATTACACGTGGGAAAACTCGTGCCATAATAGCAAAGGAACCACATGTAATACCATGAATGCCTAATATAGCAAGGGTAATACACATGCAAATCAATACCTACAAAGAATCATGTTGTAGCTTCTTGATCCTCCCTTTCCCTACTTGATCTTTGCTTCCCCTTACCTTCTTTTCCTTTCTTGATCCAATGCCAAAATGCTCCAAAAAAGCTCTAAGTGTCTAAGAGTGAGGGAGAGAGAATAATGAGAGAGCTCTGGAGCTAATCTAACAAAAGGTTACCAACTGATCCTTAGAAGCCTTTTTATTAATGAGGCATATATTTTCTTCATTTTCCATTATTTTCCTTCATTATCCTCCTCACATGCAACTTGTGACCTTTCATATCCCTTTTCTCCTAATTTCCATTATTTTCATAAACAAATGTGCCAAAAATGCCATTTTTCCTTTCCAAATCGTTAGCCATTGCATTTTCCAATTTCCTTAACCATAATAAACTGATGAGTACCCACACTAGAGATCATCCTCGGTGTTTAACCAAACCTATAGCTCATCAAAACCACTAAAAAATAAACATAGTTCCCATGGAGATTTATAACGTGGCTCAATCAAGTATTTGCAATGATCGCCCTACTGAAAATAAAATGAACAGGACAACGTAACTTCATGACAACTATAATGACATGACACCCATACTGCTTATTGGATCTTTATAACATAGCCCATGGATTCATTAACATTCATATACATATGTACATATACCAAAACTAATTTGCCCCAATCGACAAACAAAGAAGGATACATACCTTGCATATGATTCTCCATCTCCCATGTATCTTCAATGGGTCCAAAGTGCTTCCACCACACTTTAACATTCTTGATTGCTCAGTTTTAGATCATGACCACCGTTTTCATGCAATATACACTTAGGCTCCATCTAGAATTCTCCATCTGGTTCCACCTGCAATACAAACCTTTCAATCACATGATCAACATCTTTAATATACTTCTTAACTAATTACCCAAGAAAAAAATCATGGACTTTCATTGTCGAAGGAAATGCAAGTCGATAGGCTACTCACCCAATCCTCTTAACAATACTAAAGGGTCCATAAAGCTATGGTGCAACTTGGCACATGATCTAATCCATAAGGACCTCTTCTTTGGTTTGATCTGCAAGTACACTTGTTCCCCAACATGGAACTCGTTGAACAACAAGGTCCAATCTATATAGCTCTTTTGCCTATCTTGTGTTACCTTAAAATCCTTCTTGATTACCTGCATCTCATGTTCCATGTCCTCCAAAATGTTTGGTCCAATCAACACCCCATTAATCGAATCACTCCAACTGATGGGAGTATTGTAGATCTACCCATACAATGCCTCAAATGAAGTCATCTTCAAAGATTCCTGATACTTATTTTTATAAGTGAACTCTACCAGTGGAAGATACTCTTTTCACTTTCACTACTAATGCATCACATACATCCTCAACATGTCCTCCTATATTATGTTGACCCTCTCTGTTTGTGCATATGTCTACAGATGATAAGTTGTGTTGAAGGCTAACTGTGTGCCCAAACTTACAAATAACTCCTTCTAGAACTTGGAAGTAAATTTTTCATCCCTGTTTGACACAATATTCTTTGGAACACCATGAAATTTGACCACATCTCTGATGAGTACCTGTCCTATATCGCTCGCTAAGAATGTAGACGTCACTGGAATGGAATGTGAAACCTTTGTCAACCTGTCCACAATAACCATGATGGAATCATGTTGCCTCACTGTCTTTGGAAATCCTATGATAAATTCCATGGAAATGACTTCCCATTTCCACTCTGGAATCACAATCAGCTGTAGAGTTCCACCTGGATGTTTACACTCTTCCTTCCCACATTGATAATCAAAACAACAAGCCACAATCTCTGCTACATCCCTCTTGAAATTTGACCAATAATAAAATGTCTTCACTACAGTTAATGCTTTCTGATAACATGGGTGACTTGAATATGGTTTGGCATGAAACTCTCTCAAGAACACCTTCTTGAGCTCACGACTATCTGAAACATATATTTTTTTTTTGAATCTACCCAATCTGTCTATGGTAAGACAATAATCCACATCCTGTGCACTTGCACCCATACCTATACATGTACCATTACCTCTAGTTGTACTTGTACCTATAACTATACCTGTACCTGTAGTATCACCTATACCTATATGTGTACTATCACATGTTCTTGTTCTATCACCAATATCTACACATGTACTATCACCTGCACCTATATGTGTACTACCACCTGTACCTATACAAGTACTTGCTGCAACCTATGCATAATCTCCATATACCTAACATCCCGTTGAACTGCCTATAAAATCATATCTTGTAAGTCTATGCCATAGGAACTCATAGCTATTAAGAAATTTACCTTTATCTTCCCACTGAGAGCATCTACCATCCTATTCTCCTTTCCTTTGATGCACCTGATGTCAAAGTCAAACTCACTAATCATGGCCAATCATATAGCTTGCGTGGCATTCCTATTCGGTTGGTCAAATAAATACCTCAACCCAATGTCATAACTCATCAATAAAAACCTCCTGCCAAGAAGATAGTGCCTCCACATCTTCAATGAATGTATGATCACTGCTAACTCAAGGTCATGTGTCGAGTAATTCTTCTTGTGCTCATTTAGTTTTCGTGACTCATAGCATACCACCTGTCCATTTTGCACAAGAACTCCACCAAGTACTCTCTTGCAAGCATCTGTATATACTACAAACTCCTTGTCTGGATCTACAATATTTAATGTGGGTGCATGTGTCAACAAATTCTTAAGGGCTCAAAACTTGCCTCGCACTCCTCTATCCATTCAAACTTCTTACCTTTCCTCTGCAATGATGTGATAGGATAAGAAATATGTGAGAAGTTCCTGATGATCCTCCTATAATAGCTTGTCACCCCATGGAGGATCTCACCTCATCTACATTTATGGAATCTACCCACTCTATGATATCCCTTATCTTTTCTACATCTACTGCAATTCCCTCCTTGGAGACAACATGCCCCAGGTAGTCTACCTAAGTTTGAAAGAAGCTACAGTTGCTAAGCTTACCATACAATTGATGCTCTCTGAATAATCTCAACACTGTTGCTAAATTCTTGACATGCTCTTCCTCATTTTTAGAATATACCAATATGTCATCAATGAACACAATAACAAACTTATCCAAATACAGATGCAACACACTATGCATCAAGCACATAAATGTAGCAGGAACATTAGTCAAACCGAATGGAACTACAACAAACCCATAATGCCCATACTTGGTTAGGAAGGTTGTCTTGTAAATGTCCTCCACTTTGATGCATACCTGATGATATGTAGATCTCAAATCAATCACTGAAAACACTACTTCTCCCATCAATTGATCGAACAAGTTGTCAATCCTTGGAAATGGATACCTATTCTTAATAGTCTCTTTTTTATCTCCCTGTAGTCACTTTCTTCTTGAAAATATGGTCCTTGTTCTTCTTGTTCCTCCTCCTTATGACGTGAAGGTAAGGAGTCTTCAATGTGGTATTGATCTTCCATCTTCTCTTATAGTACAATGTTCCTTCATTTTTTTGCTAATCATCATCCTATTCCCTCAGCTCCTTAGGTTTCTGATAGCATGTCCTCCTTCACCATCTCCTTCTTCATCATCTTTCCAAAACACGATATATACCTGCATCTGCAATCCACTCATGGCAAGATGACGTTAATATGATAAACCCCTAGTCTTAGATGTTGCATGTTGATCCATTGACTAAGATGAAATGAGTTTTCAGGCTCATGTGGAGGCTTTGAGACTATGAAATTGAGAAGCTTAGGGAGTTAAGGGTGATGCTTTAGCCTTAAGATTGTGTAATGCATAATTTAGGCTCGATTGGGCAAGAATATTGCATAGTTTTGGGACTCAATAAGCTCGGCTAAGGGGTTTTGCACTGTTTCAACCAACTGCGAGCTCTGGGAGGTAGATAAGACCAATATTTTTCACAATTTCATAGATCAAGAGCTCATGGGGTCAGATTGATCTTAGAGACTACGCAATGTGTTATTGGGGAGAGGTTAGAGGGGTGAATTGGGCAATTTTGGAGGCCAAGATCTGAGCATAAGCACTAGAAATCTGTATTGCATAGCCCTGGGATGCAGGAACTATGAGCTGCATAATGTCAAGGGGAAGGGTTGCAACAGATTGGTTGGAACTACACAATGTAAAGTTAAGGAGGGCCAGATGAGGCTAAGTTGTTTGGAAATTTGCAGAATTTGGCTAAGTTTGGGGTCACTGATACCGATGTGAATAGTGATATCACTTGACTGTGATCACACACTTAGAACACTTGATGAGAAAAAAAAATTTCATCCAAGACACGTGAAAAACATACTTCCCTCAGTGCAACAAATTTGCGATGACTTACGATAAGTGAAACACTAAAGATACACTTTGAGATGAACCTGAAGACAATTGTGCTACAATGATTAAAACTTTCGGAATGAGTGGCATCAATGTTTACATTTTTAGATCAACACATTTACACAAATATAACCCATTGAAACCACCAAAATGAGCTTATACATATTGTGTGACCACTAACATGTGAAGATATGACATTTACTATATGAAGGTAAAAGGGGGAATGACAACTTGTGATACATGAACGACAGTGAAAGCGACACATTCCATAGTGAAGATAACATGAAAATAAAGTAATTAAAGTGAAAAAAAAGAAACATTTGAAAACATTAAAACCACACTCGTGAAAGAGAAGTTGCAGAAAAGCGACAGTTTGGAAAATTCACCAAAATGGAAGTACAAACATAGCCAAAAGTGAGGGACTTTTAGTAACAGTGCACACTAACTATCGACATGGGTTGAACATTGCAGATACATTTTCTTGAAGGATTGTGCTATGATTGCTCAAAGTTGTGTAGTGACTTTGATCAATCGAGAAGTGACCACATAATGACTGATCATAAGATCCACAGTAGGCTCTAAAATTAAAGTGTAGGAAAAACATTGGAGGGTGTTCATCGCAATGACAACACTTGGTGACACACTCTTAGAACTCTAGCTTTTATGCCTTGGTCAATTATTTTGTACAACTTCATAGTTCTTCAAGAAGTATTGATTCATCATCTAGATGACTCTGCCCCCCACCACTTACCCCATGAATAACCATGGTCCCCTTAGTTCCTTCTTGGTTGAACACAAACATAACATCCATAATATCGCCATGTTTCAAATTGGAAAGTGTAATATAGCTCACGATATTTAGATTTTTAGAATATATTTTTCATCTCCAGTGTTGCTCCACAACCAACAGGCCTACGTAGTACCCAAGCAGAGTCAATACAGGAGTACAAACATTTCTCCACTACCAGCGAGCCTGGATAGGACCCTGACTCAGTTTCTTGGTTCACCTTCTGCATAGGAAGCCTTTTTCTTCTTTCAACTTTATTTATATATTTAAGGAGGACTATGCATAGGAACTTATTCATTTTATGGACTGAAGAGGGATCCCAACTTATTGAGAGAAAGAGATGTTTTTATTTGAGAGAAGCATATAAAGACCTCTGATTTAGGTTTTCTCATTTATATTTTTCCCCTTTTCCTCATCTAATTATTGGATAAGAATGAAAACACCAAGACATAAAGAACCAAGTGTGGAATAAGGTTTCCAGAATGGACACAAGTATCATGGCTTGACCAGAACTCTCCTTACAGATGGATTTTCCCTCGTAACTTCATCAACCAAAAGGTGGGACCAAAACATGAAATAAGGACAGAGAGTTAGGCAAATGTTGTAGTGTCACAAAGTCGTTTTCTATTTTTCCACATTTCCTTTTGAACTGAAATGGGACACCCTTCATGCAAATTCTCATTAATAGAATGAAAAAGAAAAGCATGACACAACTAGAAAGAAAGACGAAAGCAGAAGAAAAATGAGGCTAAACAAAACATGTTGGAAGACAGAAATAGAAAAACACAAGAAATATTAAGGAGAACAAGTGCAGGATGAGTGCAAGGGAGGGGAAAATAGAATGCATCTAATCCCACTTCTAACCTAAATAGTTATAATACCAAGTTCAAGTTTAATGCAATTTCCAATGAAGCCATTGTTGTTTCTCTTGACCTGCATACATAAATATGCGATCAATTCAAACAAGGACACAATATTGTGCCACAGAAAAGATAAGAGATTGATTGCCATGCTCAATAAATAGAAGGTCTTTTCTATAAGTAGAAAGATAGGCCATAGCTATTACATCTAACTAGTTCACATTATTACATTTTCGATGACCATTATAAGATGACAAACCATGAAAGGTTCTTATGAATGCACCTTCATACGTGTCATCCTTCTTAGCAAGCATGATAAAAGACCAAAACTTTCGATTTGAAACAGAGCTTTCTAGGTAATATTGCTCCAACCATTCAATGATTGGATCATAAAATTCGCGACAGTCCTCTTGAAAACCCTGAGACCTTTGAGAAGAAGAATTTTCAATTAGCGGCACAGTATTACGATGAGAATCTTATGAGGGGAAATATACGTGATCAGATTCAACATGGGTGTCAAGATAGTGAGGACTTGACATAACCATTAGTGAATGCAAAAGTACCTCAACTATTTGACAAGTACTGGAATAATGCAATGTTAAACCATAAATATTGAAGGGTGTAAAACAACTTTCATTGGATTTGCTGATGGGAAAATAATAAGTTGAATGATAGTCATGAGAGACAAAATCATGATCTGATGAGTTCATTATTATTTTTACTTTTATTAAATTTTATTAGATGTAATTTTAACGAAGGATGTTATATGATGGAGGACATTGGTAAGGTATAGCACCATCAATTAACATGACCTTCAAGGGTGAGAAAGAAAATAACACAAGAAAAATCTTCATCATCGATTTTGTAAGATTCACAATTTTTAAGAAAATAAGAAATGTGATCGGTTATGGATGTTCCATCCTCACTATTAAATTTTAGCTGAGACAAGTGATAAAGTGGCTCATCGAGGATTGAAAATTAACAAATGGAAAAACTAGAGAAAAACCCTAAGAGTAAGATTCGAGGATGAGTTGTTTCTGATAAGAGGCCAAGAACAAACTCAACATGCACAACTTGTCATCTAACCCTCCTTCTAGCATCATCTATTGACAGTGATGCAAATTCAACAACCAAGGTGGCTTCCCTGATGTGAAGTTCCAATTAGACATTGCACAATTTGGAATAGGAGCCTATCCTGTGTATCGAACCAGTTCCCATATGTTCATACAGATTTCCCTTGGCTTTAACTGCCAGTAATAGAGGGAAGCATATATGTGCCTTTGTGAGAAGCATCTAAGTGTGCTTGGTGAATGTTCGGTTGCAGGTGTATACAAATTCTTCTACTATGGAGGGAGGAAAGGTGAGTCTCTAAGAGAGAGGTAATAGTACCACCCAACTAAAGACATACACAAGCAAAAATATAATTGCCTAACATCAAGAAGAATAGTCCACACGGATTTGATAGTTGTTACAGCCATTACAACACATCTTCAATTATAAAAGCACTAAAATAACCAAAATAGTTCAACTACTTTAGTGCAGGTGAAATTAGACATGAATAAAAATATTCACAAAAAAATATTATTAATATTCATAGTCCATGCATGTAAATGTGGCGGCCATCAAGCTTCAAGTATTAAGTAAAAGTCCCAAGATATATTAATACAACCAACATCACTAACTCCAATTGTGGAGCATTGGAGCCATGACATTCTACCCAAAAGTACTAACTTTGTCTCTTTGATGCCTTATGGGACAAGGCAAGGCGAAAAGTCCTTTGCTCGTATAATGAGGGTGTATATATAACAAATGGTGTGATCCTTTATCGTTGTTGTGAATCTTAGACTATCCCCATAATTTTTCGACTTCTCATGAATTTTCGACTTCCTACATGACTTTTCACATTATGTAGATGACTCTTGGACTCCACTTTACATTATATTTCTCCAATGTTGAATTAAATATTCCACAAAATGATGTGGCACAAGATGACTCATGACATGGATTGCATGATGACATGGCAATGTCAGGCCATTATTAATTGTTACTTGATTTGTGTATTCTTAAAAAGATGGTGCATGTTCTTCTTCTTCCTCCTCCATATGACTTGAAGATAACGAGCCTTCAATATGGTCTTGGTCTTCCATCTTCTCTTATAGTCTGTATTCCTTCATTTTCTTGCCTCATGATCATCTTATCCCATCAACTCCATAGGTATCCTCTACCATGTCAACCTTCTCAATCTCCTTCTTCATCATCTTTCCATAGCATGATAGAGTACCTACATCTACAATCCCCTCATGACAAGAGGACATAAGTCTGATAAACCCCTAGTCTAGGATGGTGCAAATGTATCCATTGGCTAAGATGAAGCCTGGTTGGATGTTGAGGGAGAGGCTCAGTGGATGCACAATTGCGTACCTTATGCATTCATGGGTGAAGCATGAGCCTTGAGACTATAGAATGCATAGTTCAAGCTAGATTGGGTAGGAAGATTGCACAGTTTTGGGATTCAATGAGTCGTGCTGAGGGGTTTTGCACTGTTTCAGCCAATTGCATAGTTATGGGAGGAAGAGGAGATCTGGTTATTACACAATTATGTAGCTCAAGAGTTTAGGGGCTGAGATTTAGTTCGGAGACTACATAATGCGTAGTTGGGGCTAGGATGGAGGGATGTATTGCTCAATTTTGGAGGCCAAGGTATTGCCCTGAGCGCTGGAAATACATAGTGCATAGTCTTGGGGTGGAGGAACTATGCATTGCATAGTTTCAAGTGGTGGGTTTGTAGCTTGAGGTCTAGATCTGCACAATTTATAGTTTAGGAGTGTCAAATGAGGCTAAGTTGCTCATAAATTATTGGAATTTGGCTAAGTGTGGGATCAATGAAAGTGATGTGAACATTGATATGACTTTACTATGATTAGAGACTTATAATAGTTTATTACAAAATAATATAGGTCATCTAGGACACATAAACAACATACTTACCTCATTGCAATAACTTTGACACGAATTACGACAAGTGTGACACTAAATATACACTTTACAGTGACCATGATGACACTTGTACGAGGGTACTTAAAACTTTAGTAATGAGTGCAATGAATTTTTACATCATTATATCAACTCGTTTACACAAATATAACCTCTTGAAACCACAAAATAATCTTATACACAATGTGCGACAACTAGCATGCGAAAATATGACATTTACTATATGAAGAGAAAAGGGGGAGCGAAACTTATGATACTTGAATGACAGTGAAAGAAAGACATGACACAACGATGATAACATGGAAATGACATTAATTAAAGTGAAATAAATCAAAATTGATAGTTGAAAACATGAAAATGACACTCACGAAAATGATGGTGCGCAAAAGTTACAGTTTGGAAAACTCACCAAAATGGACATAAAAATGTATCCAAAAGTGAGGGATTGTCAATAACAATGTGCACTTACTATCGACATGCGTTGAACATTGCACAAACACTATCTTTATGGATTGTGTTTTTCTTGGTCAATCTTGCGTAAAAGAATGCATTCATGAACTCATTGCAAACTGAGCATGTGTGAGAAAGTGACTTTGATCGATCAAGAAGTGACCATAGAATGACCGATTGTAGGATCCATAGTAGGCTCCGAAATTAAAATGTAGGTAAAATTGGTGGGTATTTGTTGCAATGACAAAACTAAGCAATAATATTAAAACAAATGTTTTAAGAAATGCAAGGGATTAATACTATAAATTAAAGGGATTATAAACCCAATGGATTAATATTATAAATCGAAGGGATTAACATTACAAACCCAAGGGATTAATTGATGCAAGCTCCAGCTACTTGCAAATTCCAATCCACAATTTTAAAAACTCACACAACAATTACACTCAAAAATCAAATATAATTCGTTTAAGATAAAAATATTTACAACATAATATTGGTCTCATTATCATTGGCCATTTACTCATACTCCACACCTCTCCCACACTCACACACAAATTTTACGGAGAATCAAAATGGATGCTTGAAATATGCATGAAAGCGATAAGTATGCTACCTGTACATTCATTTTCCAAACTCCACCAAAACAAAAATAATATCATATATTGAAAAAATATATTACAACAAAATAGCTTTTTCCTTCTCTAGTTCTCCACATACTTACTAATTTATAAAAATAATTCTAAATCTCAAATAGGATCAAGATCCATAAAAGTGGATAAAACCCATTATTTTAGTAACTAATTTGGATAAATCAAAACTAAGACTACTTTTCTTCTTTCTTCTTTTTTCTTTTTTCTCTACCCTAATCCATAATATTTGATGATATTGTTTCTTAAGTCCAACTAATTATTACAAAATTAAAATCATTACATGTGAATCCAAATTCCTCAAAAAAATAATAATATATAATGAAGTTTATAAAATTTTGTTGATGCTCCTGCATTAGGATCCTGAAGAACAAAATATTCATGGACTCTTGTCCAATAGATCTTTAACCCTTTGTTGTAACTTGTTGTTGGTTGAAAAATTTCATGATGACTTAAATTTCCTTAGGCATCCCAAGATTCTCCATTAAACAAATGAAGTCTATTTTGGTATCCTCTTGGAAGCTTAGCTCTCTCAATTCTTTTGGCTATTTCCTTTAGGAACTTAATTAGAAGGACCTGAACATGTACAATTGAAATTATATTTCCTCCGCATGAAACAACCAAGTTAGAACTTATTTCAAAAAAAATCTTTATGATTCTCAAGGTAGTTACTTTGTTGATCGCTTCCATTTGTTTTCCAAAATATTATGCTTTGTGGTTGTCTTCATCTCGAATTTGGTTATTTTCACACATTAACTTCTCACTGGTTTCCAAAACAACCTTCTCCTTGACATTATTCTATTGATCATTTATTAAAATCTCCTCATTCATAACCATTTCTTCTATTGATATTCTTTGTTGATCCATATTTTCTACCATAAACATTTCATTAGTTATCACATTCTCATATTCATTTAACATATCTTTATTTTCTGAAGACAAGTGATTTACCTCAATTACTAGTTTACATTCTTAGCTTTCTGCTTCATCCTTAAAAAATTATTTGTTATCCAACATGAACACCTGATTACGACTTGCATCCTTCAATTGTAGAAGTGCACGTAATTTTCCATGTTTCTCAAAATTATAAGTGTTCTGGTTTCCATTATGTGTTACATCCCTATCATATTTCCAAGGCTTTCGTAGCAGAATACGACAAACGTGCATTGACAAGACAACACACACAATTTCATATTTATAAATTCCAATTTGAAATTCTACCTTACATTTCTTAGGAGAAAAAATAATAAATAAATAAATAAATAAATAAAAATAAAAATAAAAAAATAAGGTGTATGATGTGGTGTCTTCTTTAAATTTATCGTTTTTTCCATTTCAACAAAGACTTGATTATCCATGTTACCACTATCGATCACAAGTTTGCAACACTTATCTTTCGACTTACACATGGTTATGAACAAAATCCTCCATTGAGTTGGTTCTTTGGTCTCTTTTTCTTCTTGGATCAACATTCATTTTAATCGCAATGATTCACCTTCCTTAGGAGAATTTATAGCTGCAACTAGATCTTCGTCCTCCCCCTTTACCTTTTCCATATGAGTCTCTCATTGGCTTGTTGATATATGTTCAGGACATTCCCAAGACGTGTGTCCTAATTTTCCACAATTGAAACATTTGGGTTGATAATCTCTTCCTCGACCTCTATCACTGGAAACTGATCTCCTCCCTGTAAAATCACTTTCTTTTGGTGTTTGACTACTAGAACTTCCCACTTCTTCCTTTGGAGACTGGATTCCATGTTTGTTGGTTTGTCATCTATCCTTTATAGGACTTCTTCCTCTACTCCTAAGTTTTTTTTTTCTAAGCTGCTACCAAAGATGCCTGATATGCATCTTCCATAGTTTTCAAAGAAAAATGGCCAATTTCATATTGAATCTCAAACCTTAATCCAGTAATGTACGTTGCAAAGTTTTTTATCTTTCTCTTCTAAATTTCCATAACTAATGTTTAATCTGTAAAATTCTTCAGTGTATTATCTAACAGTCATGTTCCTTTGTTTAAGGTTATATAATTCCTTAAAAATTTTAATACGATAATATCTAGGTAAAAATTTACCTTTAAGTTTCACCACCATCCTGTCCCAATCTTTAATTTTGGCTTTCCATTTCCTCCTTCATTTAACTTGTACTTCATCCCACCATAGGCTTGCATGTTGTTTAAGTGTACTCATTGCATACTTGACTTTATTATCCTTTTCAACATCCTCATCATCAAATTATTTACCTAATGCATGTATCTAATCCATTAACTCATCAACATTCAAGTTACCTTCATATAATGGTATTATTTTTGGTCTGGGAAACATCTTGGCAAACCTATTCAACATTTTATCCTCTCATGTCTCCTCTGCTTCTTCCTTACTGGAAGCCTATTCTTCTACATCAATGACATATCCCATGTCAATTCCTCTTTTTTGTGCAACTTCCATGGCTACCATCCTCGCATTAAGTCTCCACAATTCTACTTGAAAAGTAAAATTTGTTGGAGGCTTGGTCGCTCATGCTCCCCAAGCTGCCCCTGTTGCTTCTCCTCTTTGATCTTACATAACTACTATTGCTGCTATGATACCAAAAATGATGCAAGCTGCAACTACCTCCAAATTCTAATCCACAAATTTAGAAACCCACACAATAATTACAATCAAAACTCAAATATAATTCAAGATCAAAATATTTACAATATAATATTGGCCTCATTATCATTGGCCATTTAATCATACTCCACACCTCTCCCACACTCACACACAAATTTTACAGAGTATCAAAATGGTTGCTTCAAATATGCATCAAAGCATGTACATTAATTTGCAATACTCCACCAAAACTAAAATAATATCATATCTTGAAAAAATATATTACAACAAGATAGTTTTTCCTTATCTAATTCTCCACATACTTACTAATTTAAAAAAATCATTCTAAATATAAAATAGGATCAAGATCCATAATAAGTGGATAAGACCCATTATTTTAGTAACTAATTTAGAAAATCGAAACTAAAAATACTTTTCTTTTCTTTTTATTTCTTTTTCTTTTTCTTTAGCCTTATCCATCATATTTGATGATAATGTTTTTAGATCCCAAGTAATCATTACATGAGGAATCCAAATTTCTCAACCAAAAAATGATATCTAATAAAGTTTATACAAGTTTTCTCATGCTCCTGCATCATTAATATTATAAACTTCTCAACGGAATAATATTAAACCTAAGAGTTTAATATTATAAACCCAAGAGATTAATATAAAAAAATCAAGATATTAATAAACTAAAGGGATCAATATTATAAACCCAAGTGTTTAATAAACCTAAGAAATTAATATTATAAACCCAAAGGATTAATAAACCCAAGGTATTAATATTATAAACCAAAGGAATTGATATTAAAAACCCATGGGATCAATATTATAAACTCTTGATATTAATACTATGAACGCAATGGATTAATAAATGAAATGGATTAATATTAAAAACACGAAGGATTAATATTATAGACCCTTGGAATTAAGGCTATAAACCTAAGAGATTAATAAACCCAACCGAAATTTGATATTAAAAACCCAAAGGATTATGAACACTAGGATTAATATTACAAACCCTACGATTAATATTAAATATTAATATTGGGTTTATAATTTATAATATTAGCATTTATAATAATAGTCTTTATAATACTAATCATAGGGTTGAATATTATAAGCCTCATATAAAAAATCTGTACTATTACAAATTTAATATAAAACTTTGATTTTTTAATGTAACAATGCAATGTTGAATAAATTGCAATGTAATGTAACATTGCAACAATGATTGTCACATTGATTGTTATATTAAGACAATTTTTTCACAATGTGACATTGCATAGATTTTTGTACCATTCCAATGTTACAGTGCTAAATCCTAATATAAAAGCCTGACATTATAAAACCTAATATAGTAAGCCCTAAAATTAATATTATAAACTCTAAATTTAAGCCTTGCTAATATAAATTATAAACCCAATGGATTAATATTAAAAACCCAAGAGATTAAATTTAGAAACACAAGGGATAAATATTATAAACCCATTAGTAAACCTTAATATTATAAGCTTAATATTAAACCACAGTTTTGTAGTGTAACAATGAGACGTTGAAAAAATTGTAATGCATGGTAACATTGACAACGATTGTCATATGGATTAATATTATAATCTGAATAAATTAATAATTTAAACCCAAGGGATTAATGTCAAAAACCCAAATGATTAATATTATACACTCGTGAGATTAATATTGTAAACCCAAGGGATTACTAATATTATGAAACCAATGGATTAATATTATAAATCCAAGGGCTTATTATACATAATGGATTAAGATTATAAACCAAAGAGATTATTATCCCAAGGGAATAATATTAAATCCAAGGGTTTAAGAAACCCAAGGAATTAATATTATAAACCCAAGAGATGAATAAACCCAAGGAATTAATTTTATAAACCAAAGAGATGAATAAACCCAAGGGATTAATATTAAACCCAAGGGATTAATGGTTTATGTTTAAAATATTAGAAAGACTCCAACAATGATTGTCACACTCATTAATATCATAAACCTTAGGATTATTATTAAACGCTAAGATTCATATTATAAACCACAATATTATAAATTATAAACCTAATATTTAACATTAATATTACAAAACCAATATTAGAAAGCTCTAATATTATAAACCTAATATTAAAACCTAGTTTTTTAATGTAACAATGTGATGTTGAACAAATTGCAATGTAATATAATGTTGCAATAATATTTGTTAGATTGATTGTCATACTGAGACAATATTTTTCACAACGTGACATTGGATAGATTTTTGCACCACTCGAATGTCACAATATTAACCCTAATATAAAACCTTAACATTATAAAACCTAATATAATAAACCCTAATATTAATATTATAAACTCATATTACCCCCACTATTATAAATTATAAACCCGATGTTAAAATTTAATATTATAAACTCATTGGATTAACATTGTAAAACCAAGGGATTAATATTAAAAGCACAAGGGATATTTATTATAAACCCCTTCAATCAATATTATAAGCCCAACATTAAAAAACCCTAATACTATAAACCTAATATTATTCCCTCGTTTTGTAATGTAACAATGCAATGCTAAATCAATTGCAATGTAATGTAACATTGTGACAATGATTGTGAGATGGATTGTCATATTGAGACAATGTTTGTCACAATGCGACATGAGACGAATTTTTGTACCATTCCAATGTCACAATATGAAACCCTAATATAAAACCATAGTATTATAGAACTCAATATATAAACCCTAAGATTAATATTATAAACCCTAATACTAAACCCCATTATTATCAATTATAAGTTCGTTATTAAACCCAATATTAAAAAACCTAATATTATAAAGCCTAATATTAAACCCCAATCTTGTCGACAATGATTGTGCGACGTTGGAAAGATTTATGTACCATTTTAATGTCACAATATTAAACTCTAATACAAAAACCTAGAATTATAAAACCCAATATAGTAAATCCTAAGACTATTATTATAAACCCTAAGTTTAATATATTAAACATTTGGTTTAATATTGTTAACCCTAGACATTCACTATAAACCTCCATGTTCAACATGGACATCCACTATGGTTCACTCAAGGTCACTTATAAATAGGGCATGATTCCTGAGATAAGTATGGTTCTCCATGGTAGTTATATTAACTATTGTTGACTATGATGCTCATGCTGACTATAGTTGACTATGTCAACAATAATCAATCATAGTTAACATTTGTTAATGTATAGATTCATATATTATTAATGTGCCATTGATGTTATAGTAAATTCTTATTAATATTATTTAAATATTTTATTAATTTTATATTAATGAGTTAATAATTCTATATATATGTCTTAATGGCATATCAATGTCGTAATTAAATATTAGTATATTATTATGTATTAAGTAATTAATATTATATTTTATAATTTATTTTTTTAAGTGCAATACTTATATATTAATTTTTGATTAGTATATTAATTCATCAATTAATAAAATTTATAAACTCAAAGATTAATTTTATAAACCTTAGTATTAATACTATAATCCCTAAGATTAATATTATAAATCCTACGATTAATATTGAATACTTATTAATGTTGAGAATGTATTACCATGGTTCTTAAAAGTTGTTTACGGTGACTTTTATCAACGAAATGGTTGACCTAGGTTGCTTATGGTAGAATGTGACTAACCATGGTTGATGAAGGTCAACCATGCTAAATAGAGTCAACTATGGTTAAAAATGGTTGACCATACTTTGACTATTGATAACGCTAGCCATCCACTATAAGCCTCCTTGGTCAACCATGACCATCCGTTATGGCTCATGGTAGCTCACTTATAGATAGACCACGATTCCTAAGGTAAGCATGGCTCACCATGATAATCATGTTGATTATTTTTTAATATGTTGGAAAATGTTCACTATAGTTGACCATCTAAATAATAGTCAACTATATTTAAGATGTGTTGACATATAGATTAATTTATAGTTAGAACTTTATAAATGCATAGATTAATATATTATTAATGTGCCATTAATATTATATTAAACATTTATTAATGTTATATAATATATATATATATATATATATATATATATTAATTTCATAATGAAATATTTAATAATATATTAAACTATTAAATATTAATATATTAATTATGTATTAAGTGGTAATAAATTGATAAATGAATTATTAATGAAATAATGTTTTAGTTGATAATATCAGTTTTGAGAGAAAAGTGGAGGAGTGGACGAAGAGAATGAGGATGGAACGTGGCTAGGGTTTACATCCAAGGGTTGCACCGGACAGTCCTGCAATCTTCGAAAGCTAGTAAGGCAGGGGATTGGGCTCGTGGGTAGGGGCTAACGGTCTAGCAATGGCATGCACAACAACAGGGTCGAAGGAAACGACAAAGGTTAGAACAAACATAGAAAGTGGTATGGCAGGGGGGGTGAGATCCCCTCCTATTGAAATGTTGTTGCAGGTGAGACAAGCAACTAGGGATTAGTCAGTAGAAGCAGAAAACAAGGAAAGGGTCTACCTGCAATGGGAGCGAAATGGCAGGCCAGACTGGGAGGAAAATGCCTGCCCAAAGCTTCCAAACAACCTAGGTTTTTAATACCAAATAACAAGCTAGAGGAGTATAGAAGACACATGAAGGATCATGCCTTGATCTATGAGCTCATAGTGGCATGGTCAATGAAGAAAGAAATGATAAAGTGGATTTAGCAAAGATGACAGCGAAAGGGGCACATCAATCTTAAACTGGGGGCGAAAGGGTTCTTCTCGATTATCTTATCTAACCTAGAAGATAAGGGAAGGATATTTGAAGGTGGACCCTATTTATTTAACAATGCAAGCTTTTTTATGAGGCATTGGGAGGAGCGTTATTACTCCAATCATGAAAAGATGTTGGCGGCACCTATTTGGGTTTGCCTCTTTGGCCTCCCAATGGACTTTTGTGACCCTGAAATTATAGAAGTTATAGGAAACTTGATCAACACGTTCGTCAAAGTGGCAGACACAATGAGAAAAGGTAGGTATACCTCTTATGCAAGAATCTATGTTTACATGAATATCATGGAGCCATTATTAAATTGCATAGAAATACCATGATGAGGTTTGGCAGCAAACCCTGGACTACGATCATATCCCATTTAGGCATCGGAAATGACATGAATACAGGCACTTGTATCGAACTTGCCCACTAAATAACCCAGATAACCATACGCAAGGAAATAAGACAGGAGAGGAGATTGGAAAAGAGGATGAAGACAACTTCTAGGAAGTTCGCAGAAGAAGAAGAAATCAGAAACTAGCATAGTCACACAAGACTCATCAAAATGAGATAGAGCAATGAAACCTAAACATGTATGTTACCCTTAAATCGGAGGAAGTGGGAGAGAAGAATGAGGAAGTCATTAAGGAAATGACATATATCCAACAAAAGGAAAAAGAGGGAAGAACAGCAAAGAGACAAGAAGAAAATGAAAAGTAAGGCGATGGGAATAACATGTAAATGGCGCAACAGAACTAGATAGAGCTTGACTCCCAAAAAGAAGATTTTCATGTGGAGGAGCAAGTGATGAAACAATTGTTACAGGAATGGAGACACCTAGATGAACGCTTCATCCTAGAGGATCAGAAACAACTATATAAAGAAACCTTTCAGCAATACAAGCTAAAACAGGGAACGACTCTAATAGTCTAACCAGAACACCTTGGGACCTAAGGGGGACAAGGACAAGACCAAGGAGGACAAGGGGGAAGAAAAGGGGAAGAAGACCCATGAATGAGTCCATACAGATGGTAGGGCAACTGTTAGTAAACTTAGGAAGAGTGGTGTCATTATCGGAGGTATTCCAGCAACCCCCCAAACTGGTAAAATGATCATCACAACCTTGAATATCAGAGGCCTCAATAGTAGGGGTAAATAGAGATACCTCAAAGAGAGATTGAAAAAGGATAGACCCAGTATTATGATCCTACAGGAAACGAAAATTAGTGAAAAAAAGCTAAGAGATATTCTAGAAAACCACAAACCCATGTACCAAGTTATAGGACAAGATGAAAATGGCAGTGTAGGAGGACTAGTCGTAATTTGGAACCGAGGAGAAATATGGTTTGAGGACTCGGTTAGTATACCACAAATTCTCTTTGGTAGTTTGAGGGTCATCAGTTCCAATGAATGGGTACTACTCACTAGATTATACAACTCCCACATACCAAGAGAAAGGAGGGAATTTCTCCAAAATCTAGCAAAAATGAGAATCTTATACCCAGATGACCTATGGATGGTCAGAGGGGACTTCAATATGATCACCTCTTTGACTCAAAAATAGAGGGGGTATGAGGAGAATGGACACGAATATGGAACTCTTCGGGGATACTATAACGGACCAAGGACTAGTTGACATACAAACAATAAATGGGATACACACTTGGAACAATAGAAGAGGGGGAAGTCAATAGATTACATCCAGACTAGATGGATTCTTGATATCACAAAAAATAATGAGAAGAGACATCTTCATCGAAGCTTTGATTCTCCCCGGGATGGGCTCAGACCACTGGTCAATTAGACTGGAAGTGGACTTGAAAGCTAGCCCAAAAAACCACCCTTTCGGGTTTGAAGCTTTTTGGCTTAGAGACCCTGGCCTCATCAAAAAAATCGAGCTATGGTGGATGTAGAGTGAAAAACAGGGGAAGAACTGCATGCAGACATTCCAACTAAAACTCAAAGACATTAAAAAAGATAAAGCAATGGAACAAAGAGGAATTCCAACACATTATGAAGGATCAACAACAATTAAACCAAAAAAATGAAAGAGGTACAACAAAAAATAATCTGGGAATGGCGATCAAAGGAGACAACAACAAAAGAGGGAAGGATCATAACTCAATTAGAGGAAAGGCGAAAACAAGAGGAGATTATGTGGAGATAGAAGTCGAAAGTGAATTGGTTAAGAGAAGGAGAGAGGAACACCAAGTTCTTTCATAAGGCCATGGTCCAACATTGACAAAACAACATAATATTTTCACTCAAAAATGAAGATGGGAATCGCAACACATAGCATGAAGAGATGAAGGAAATCCTAGCGAAGCACTTCAGAGATCTCCTAATAGAACCTTAAGAGGATAGAGAATAAGCAACACAAAGAATCTCCCAACATATTCCCTAGAAGGTCACTCAAGAATAGAACCTAGCCTTGATGAGAATGACAACACAAGAGGAAGTGGAAGAAATCATTAAGGGAATGATAAAGAATAGGACCCCAGTCCTAGACGGATTCACAGCTGAATTCTTCCAACGCACATGGTTGTTGATGGGAACAGACATCCTGGAGGTTGTGGAGGAATTAAGACGAAATCAAAAGGTGTGTCCTAGACTTAACTCCACTTTCACTACTCTCATCCCTAAAACTTCAAAATCAGAGGACCCTAAGGGTTTTAGACCCATTGCCCTGTGCAATGTCATCTATAAAATAATCACCACTCTGATAGCCAAAAGATTAAAACCACTCCTCCCAACCATATATCCCCTGAACAATTAGGCTTTGTAGAAGGGAGACAAATCGTAAATGGACTTGTCACTTCACAAGAGGTGGTGCACTCCCTTAAGGCCAAGAAAGTTGTAAGGATATTGGTGAAATTGGATCTCTCTAGGGCCTATGATTGACTAAGTTGGGAATATCTAAGGAATATACTCAGGGCATATGGCTTTAACAATAGATGGATAAAATGGATCAATGCTATGATATACACCCTTGATTTTTCTATCCTTCTAAATGGAGCCCCCACTAGTACCTTCAACTCCACTCAGGGGATAAGACAACGAGAATCCTTGTCTCCTTTCTTGTTTATTATCGTGGCAAAATGTTTTAGGAGATACATCAAGAAGGAAGCCCAGGCGTCTGGAATTAGGGGTTTAAGTGTATGGGGGAATGACTTGGCACTTACTCATCAATAATTTGTGGACAACATTATGCTATTTTTCCAAGTCTCTCTCAGAGAAGCCTGAAGAATGAAAGAAATATTGAATACCTTTATGCAAGCCTCTGCCACCCAAATTAACAAGGAAAAATCTTGTACCTTCTTTTTCAACACCCCAGGGAATGTGAAATCCTATTTGGCCAGGATCATGGGATTCAGCACAAGTAACCTCCCCATGGAGTACCTGGGGATGCCCTTGGTGGAAAACCCCCTAAAATTGGTGGGATGGCAACAAACCATCTAAATATCCAACACAGATTGGGGAACTAGGCCTTCCGATCCATAAATCTCGCAGGCAGAATAGTCCTCGTAAAAGAAGTGCTACAATCAATTCCAATGTACCAGTTGTCTGTTATGGCTACCACTAAGGGGGCTTGCACCAAAATGGTGGACATATTCAAAAAATTCTTATGGGGAGGGACACAATAGAAGAAAAAGTGTGCTTGATGTCTTGGCAGGGATTAACAAGGAAAAAGACAAAAGGAGGGCTTGGCCTAGGAGACCCCTACACCTTAAATAAAATCACGGTGGAAAACTCTGGTGAGGATGGTTAGGAGGAGGAGGAGATCTATGGAAACAAATCTAGACAAGAAAGTATAATATAACAAAGAAAATGAAGGAAATCCTTCGGTACAGAGATCCCCCCAAGGGCTCAGCTATATGGAACTTACAAGACAAAACCAAGAGATCATTACCTAGCACGCTTTCTGGGAAATTCGAAATGGAAGAATAACGAGATTTTTGGAGGACGCATGGCAACAAAGAGGAAAACTGATAGACAGGCAGGATCTTTGAGACATCGATAGATACACCATTGAGAGGAATATGTAGTTTGTAGAACAATTCTAGAATGAAGGGAAAGGGACTAGAAATTGGAAAAACTAGAAAGAGATACCAGATTGGGGTTAGGGTATAGCGAGAGAGAAAGGGGAAGAGTTTGATAAAGAAATGAGTACAAGAAAAATAACAATTAGAATGGGACTGAATATCCTGAGATTGGGGCACTCAACAGAAGGAAAGTTCACCATAAAAGAAGCATACGAGCTAAAATCAAAACAAGAACAAGACGTAAAAGCAATGCTATGGAAATTTTTTTGGAAAGGAGGATGCAGGCCTAAGGTAGCTCATTCCCTCTAGCTTGTGTGCAAAGGGAGAATACTGACTTGGGACTGGTTATAGGAAAAAGGGATGCAAGGCTCATCCTTTTGTTGGATGTGTCGACAAAACAAAGAAGACACAGAGCACATGATGAACTCCTACCCATTTGCGAATCAACAATGGGGTCAAATACAAGGTGTCTTTGGAAGACTACATAGAAACAACCAAACATAAAAGAAACAATCCTAATATGGAGAAAAAAAAAATTCTCAAGCCCTGTCTTGAATCGTGCATGGGGACTAGCCCTGGGATTCATCCTTTGGACCATATGGAAAGAATGAAACAACAAAATCTTCAAAAGGAAAATTTCAACACAAGAGCAAGTATGGGAAGGATTAGTTAATAACATTAGGGAAACGATTCTTGCCGAGCATTGGAGCCCTAAAGATTAGCAAGTGTGCCCCCCCCCCCCACATGAAGCAAAAATACTCTCGTGGATTAATTTATCAAGTGAAATGGTTGCCCCAAATGATGGAAAGCGAGGAGGAACAATATTGATTCCCTGAAGCATTTCACTTTCCCACGAGAAAGATTCATCAAGTTGATCTTCGACGAGGCCTTAAAAGGGAACTCGAGAATAGCATGATTAGGTGGCATATTCAAAGATAACCAAACAAACATGTGGCTAATATACACAGAATCATGTGGAATTGCAAGTAACAATGAAGCTAAGTTTGCAGCAGCTGGTTAGGGCTTAAGAATAGCTATATGATTGGGATACGAACAGGTGGATCTGGAAGGAGATTCCAGCTTCGTAATCGACACCATGAGGAAACTTAACAATGGCATGCCATGGGAAAATTGAGTCAAAGCTAGAGAGCAACCCACCTTATCCAGGAGATAGGATAACTCCTACATAAGTTTTATTATTTAGTAATCAAACATGTAAGAAGGCAGGGTAACAAAGCAGTAGATTTCTTGGCCAACTGGGGCTACAATCAACAACATGGACCAATGGAACGATTATGGGCAACGTAGTCCAGGGATGATCGACCTAAACCCATGGAAGTGATCCTACAACAAGATATTAGACATGGCCGAGAAACAGAGAATCCTAACAAAAATACCCCCGATCGGGGTGTGTGCCCGAGTACGTCTGGCAGCGATGGTTGCTGGGCCAACTAAGGGACGGGTACTATCCACCACATCCCATGCTCATGGCAATGGGTGTCATGGCCTCCAACATGACAATGGACACAAGGTAGTGGAGAAGTGACATTCAGTGCTAGGGTAGTGACGAAGGTGGGAAGGACATGACAGGACGAGTGATGGGACAGAGAACAAAGGGAGCGAATTATGAAGGAAGGCAGGGTGGTGAGAGGAGCATAGTTGTTATAGGAAGATGGAGAAAATACGCAGCATACTAGGGAAGAGACCAGCAAAAACCTCTACACATCGGCTCTGGGTATGTTAACTGGCCTTCCACTTCTAATGCAATTCTTTTTGTGCTATTCCATAGTGGGGGGGTGAGAGAATAGACTAGGGAGTGAAATTAGAAAAACGTTGGGGGGTGGGGGAGACCTATGGATGATGGGATGGAAGGGAATTGGGTCTGAACCAAAAATTGGCACTCAAAGAGATAATCAGGGCTAGGACCTTGAGAAACCACCTCCAATTAAGCAGGATAGTAGGATTACCAAGGAGGGAGGGAAGAATATAGATAAGCATGAGTGTGGGAAGGAAATCAGGAGTGATAGAGAGGAGCGAAAGCTGCATATCACAGAGCGGCGAGGGAAGGTTATGAGAATGGGAGTGGTGGTAACCTGGCTCAATGGGCTGGCGGTGAATGCCGTAAGCATAATTCGAGTGAGGCACCAGGTCATCATCCCCAGGAGTAGAGGAGAGATACACCAACACCAGAAAGGTGGAGAGGCTGCCACTTGGCAGGTGAGTGGCTTTGATAATTCAGGTAGAGGAGAGGTGTTGCATCCTTGGGCAGAGGGGCACTGGGGCAGAGGCAAGTGTAGCTTGAAATGTGAGTGGAGAGGAAGCAACAACAACCTGGAATAGCTAGAACATATACTCTATGAACTAATTTGAATCGTGTATGAATAGGCTCGCATAACAAAAGAGATGGCTAGGCCAACTCATGGAAGAGGATGAGGCAGAAAGGGGAGGGAGCTACCTAGAGTAGCAGACACAAGCACCCGGAAAGCTAGTTGTGGGAGGAAGGCTAGAATGACTGATCAATGAAACAAAAATAACATATAAGGTAGGAACAGATGCAGGCATCTACAAAATTTTAGAAGATTGGGAGGAAAAGATAAAGGAGAAGGCAGAATTCGAAGAGGACATGGAGACCTGGTAAGAGGTAATCCCGGATCCAGGGAATACTAGGGGTAGACTCACACAGTTTAATAAAACTCTATACTTATATTGGCTCATGCAGAGCCTTCTGAGGAAGGCCATGAAGCAACTATCAATGAGGATGGCCATCACTCCAAGACATGCCAAACTATAAGAAAAACTTGTAGACCATTCAATTTCAGTTGTGCAAGGAGAACATCTTACTAGATCATATTCAAAGGCATATCCCTCATATTATCGAGTTGGTAGATGTACTAGGAGACTCAGGTGAAGACCCAGCTCTAGTGGACTAAGGCTCAGAAGATTAGAAGAAATAGTTAGGTTCCAGAATGTTTTTTGGTTTCTTTGGGATAACATTTACTTTTTACCAATGTATGCTTATGATACATACAAACTCAGACTCTTATCATGATATAGATACATATATAGCTTGGGTTGATCACCTAAAACTATATTATTATTTGGATGGCTTATAACGAGGACAAGTGGCCAACAGACTTGGTTTCCCACTGGGCAAGTTGAGGGCACTTATCTCATTCATGTGGTGTAAACTTATCTGTTATTAATAGAAAACACAAGGTCTTTCCAAGCTTTAAAAAAAAATAAAAATAAAAAATTGTTTTAGTCAAAATACGTATATATTAATGTTATAAACCCATGGTTCTACTAGTAGTAGTACAATTGGCATTAGAAAAAAGTAAGTTGGCAAACCCTTGTATATCCAAGTGACCATAGGTTCATATGTGTGACCAGAACCTACACACAAAAAGTTTTTGTTATAAAACCAAGAGATTATTAATATTATAAATTATCATATAAATACATTTTTATATTTAAAGTTTATATTATATTTTATAGTTCTTAATATAATGTTTTTAGAATACACTATAAGCCAATATATAAAGCATTTAATATGATAAAACAATATTAATAGGGTTAAGAGATTAATATTATTATTATAATAATCTCTAATATTTAATTTATAATCATTTATTACAATAATGATTTTATAATAATTTTTATTTTGATTAGTAATAATTTTTTTTTTTTTTTTTTTAAGCATTGCATCTCATATTTTTACATAATACTATATAATATTTTAATTAATAAATATAAAAATAACAGATTCTAAAACATGTTATGAGTAAGAATTTGATATTTTAATGCTAATTTACAATGATATTTAAATAAAACTTGTAACGTCTTTAAGAAATATCCCTTAATGTGAATTCAGAACTCTATTAAATTTTTATTTAAATTTAAAATAAATAAATAAACATATTTACAAACTTTAAAACGTAAACGAATCAAACTTTTATAAAATATCAAAATACATGTTAGAATTTAATGAATTTAAAATATGAATTTCAATGCATTATGCAAATTGTATTAATTTAAGATAAGATTTATCTTAGACCTGAGACTTTTGTGATCTTAGAGAAGCCATTGAAATTGAGAGGAATGCCAAAACCCTTAATAGGGATGATGGCTGGAAATTGAGTAAAAGTTGGATTCCAGCTCTCTAAGATAAGTTTTATCTTCAATCTAAGACTTTTGTGATCTTAGAGAAACGATTGAAATTCAGAGGAATGCCAAAACCCTTAATAGGGATGATGGCTAGAAATTGAGTAAAAGTTGGATTCCAACTCTCTCCTCTTGACTCTTCCTACTTTCCTCTCCTTTCTCCTCTTAGTTCCTTCTAATTTCCTCCCATTTTTCTGCCCTTAGGCCCTTTTCCCCCCTTTAACTTCATATTGCTGAGCTTAACTAATCCTAATTCTTTCCTCATAATCCTTTAGATTTATCTTGGGAAGATTGGTTCTCCTCTAAATTTGTTTAATCTTAATTAGTCCAATTACTAATTGTGTTTTCTAGTAAACCTTTGATTTCATCTAATGTAGATAGGTTTTCAACTAATAATTTTAATATTAAATTATAATTATATTAAAATATTTTACTCCAAATTTATTCCAAACATTGTGCCTTTAACCTAATTTAACTTGAATTAATTTCATACACCTCATAAACCTCATAAATTATGATTCTCTAATAATATGGTAAATAATTAATTTATGTTATCAAACAATTTTTATAGATAATATTACTATTAGTAAATAATCTATTTCATAATTAAACATTTGATCACTACGTAACAACTAGTATGACCCCAAATATGAGACCATTAGATTAGTCAAACCCTAACAAACAATTAATTATTCAAGATAATATAGAATTTGATATTATTTAATAATACAATTTTTAATGAATAATAACTATTTAACTACTATATAAAAACTAATTTCTAACTAAATTATTAAACAATTCAACTAATTAAAAACTATTTTTCAACTAACTTGATTGGATACTCTGATTCATACTCCTTTTGCATTGCTTCTTTCCATTCATCATGAGAAGCAACTTCTTTGAACGAAGTTGGTTCAAAATCTATAGACAAGTTCAATTCACAATCATAATAAACATCCATATCAACAGGTGAATTGGAGTCATCCACATCACCTCCATTCTGCCAGTTTGAATTTCTGGTTCTTGTCTTTCCAACCTCATCAGGATGAACACTTTCAAGTGTCTTTGTCACCCACTTTGGGGGGGCCTTTTTCAGATGGTCCAGGCTGCTCCGCTGATTAAGTTGGGACTGAATCAAGATTGAGTCTCCCAATTCTGTCAATCACATCACTTAAAGCATCATCCGTTGTTGGAGTTTCATGCAGGGGAGAGTGTTCTTCAGAAGAAGATTCCACATGTTGATCTAGTATAGGAATCCCCCCTTCAAGATGTGGAATCTGATTATCAAATTTCTTGAAATGATTTTTCTTTTATGATCTTAAGCCAAGCAAATCAAGTTTCCGCTCAACAACATGTCATTTTGGATGATTCAAGAAAATTGCATCTCTAGATACAACAAACCTTTTATTTACTTTCATCATAGAATGATAATGCTTTGGAGGTGTT